>JAQBSW010009309.1:0-29532 GCA_029291075.1 Eudiplozoon nipponicum | reverse complement strand
GTGCTCCATGCATATAAATATGTAGAGTTTAGTTAATGAGACCAATTCTTTGTTTAACACCATTAGTGAGTCGATAGAATTTATAAATATAAATAAGTAGAACTGTTTCGGAACGAGATTAACACATTTGCTTAAATCTGGTATTGTGGACACTTTACTGTGTATTTGTGATTAGAGGCCTGAGGATGGTACGGGATATATCGTACCGAAACTTAACCAGTCAACGAAGTTTATATCGTACCTCATTTTCTAGTGGTTAGTATGAACGATGTTGAAGCCTTCGTAAAAAAGGGGTGAATCCGCACCCAGCCAATAAGAAGAAAAACCCGATGCGTACTGGGAAATAGGGATCAATTGGATCTTTGCGAAACTGATGGTGCAAAGCGACAATCCGCGAAACCAAATTGCGGAGATTCAACATATGAACCTCGCACTGCGTAAACATTCATATAATATCAATCTGTCAATTTTCGAAAAACCACCGCGATCTTTTGATACTTTATACTTCAAAGGCATAAAATCGCTTTATGCTAAATTATACTATTTAATTCACCGTTAGTATTTTGTTTTATTTATACATCTAAGTAAGGCAGACAATCACGTGCTCTGTCGTGAAAATGATATTGTTATGCGCTTTATTGAAACATTGAAACCGTGTTCGTAATTGTGACCTGTTTTTAAGAACAAGTAGTATCATAAACATATCGTATGTATTGAACACATTTACTTAAGTCACTTTTTAATTTTGTGTTCTCAAGATGACCTAGGAATATCTCAGGTAAAACTGGAAATTGGGGGCTCCTGCAGTTCCACGCCATTAATCTGATCATGGATGCTTCCATTAAAACGAAACTGTAGATATTTCGTGAATATTATAATAAGGTTGCATAGAGTATGCCCTAGCACCAGAGATAGAATTAGGCCTTGGTTAATGGTTTTTCCAATTGGAACATTTGCAAACAAAGATGCAACATTAAAAGGCAACACAATCTTGTTTTTAACATTTATAACTTGAGTTCTTTTAACAAATTTTTTTAAAAATTTTAAAAAAAATTGTTGGTGAAGATGATTCAGATGGTTTCACTTGCTACACAACGGATTCATCAATTGAACTGGCATTTCTAAACATTTTATTTTCATTTAGTACTTTGCGGTCAACTTTGTCTATTTCATCTAAATTATCCTCCAGACGCGTGATTTTTTTAATTGTTACCATAACCCGCGCAAGCAATTATTGTTTAATTGTATTGCCTATATATTTGTTTGTGGCGAAATCTGAAAACAGTCTATATTAGTGACTGCAAAGAAATTGTGTCGCCGACAATTCCAGTCAATTACAATGTATGCGAGACTACAAGAGTTGAGAACCAATTGTCTAATTTTGCTTTCCATATATATTTAATGCAGCATGATCCTTGCTAGTCAGTTTGTCGTCGTACTCTGATGATGATCATGGAAGGTCGAAACGCGTCAGTGCGTGCGATTGGTGGTAGTTTTATGATGTTGTTCGACGACTGGTTTAATACATTGGGAATGGTGTTTACTTCAAGCTCCTAACGTGTTTTAAAGCATCTTAGATAATTACTAGATTTAATGATAGAGAGGAGTTAGTCTCATACGAAGCTGTATGGATATACAAACTGCACCCGGATTTTTGCAAGCAGAAAAAGCATGTTTGGGTATTGGGTAAGAACTGGAGGTGATGCACACAATTGATTGGTTGTCCCGTATTTCATATTCTTTCCACGTTTAAATTTTCTGTTTTTTTGCCTTTCAATATATATACATATATATATATATATATATATATATATATATATATATATATATATATATATATATATATATATGTTCATTCTAAGAAAAAAACGAGAAGAAAACGGTTCTTGTCTATGATAAAATTTCTTTTCATTTTTTTACATGGAAACAGTACTATCAATTTAACTTTATCTTCCATCATAGAAAATTCATAATTTGCCTATTCATTTAGGCATTTGTTTTTTACCTTCTTTCAGACCTGCATTTTGTTCGAATGTATATAATTATTTGTTCTGTGAAACGCTCCTTACAATTTTCATCATAATTGTCTTTCATTTTAAATGAAAATTCATGTTCACTTTAAGCGTTCTTCTTTTAACTCTACATGATTTAGACATTTTATCTTCACACTATTTAGTTAAAAGTATTCAATTTTTTTAACTTCTTTGCCACGCTACGACTTTCAAATTCAATCATGCTTTAACTCTTGTTATTATTGATTGTCTATAACACCTAGATCCCTACACACAATATCTGTCAAATGCATATAGCAAGTAACTTTAAAGGCTTCGATACATTTTGCCATCATTGTTGCTATCCAAAGGCATTCAAACGAATTCACAGTACTTGCACCGTTATTATTCAAACATACATTGCAACTAACTAGAAATGTCGGTTGCACGAACATTATGTAAGCAAAAACACATTTTTGTAGCTTTTGCCACATGCATATTAGTTTAACAATTACACTTCCATTGCTTGCTAGGGTGATGATCACAATTATTAAAAAAAGCATACGAATATGTAATAAACGCCAACCTCATAATATTTAAACATTCGCACAACATAGAAGGACTACCGTCAGTTTGACTTAATGACGCGTTTCGAACTTCAATATTTATCCCACAACATGAAGGCCATTTGACTTACGAGGATCAATCCGGATTGTTTATATAAAGAACGGAAAACCAGATATGCATGTATATTCATATAAATGTGAAAGTATTTCAAAACTATATATTCTGTTACATATATAAAAGCATCCATTATGTAAGATTATTATTAAACCGGTTAACGGAATCCTTACAAACGAACAGAACTTGCACTCTAACAATAAATTATATTTTTACATGATTACATAATATAATTTACATTTTTGTTTAATTTGTGGCACTTATTTTGTTTTTACACATCCTATTCTGGCCGATTTGAATCTATCCGAAATGAATAACCAAAATATTGACAATCATTGAGGATAAACCGGAAATAAACAGTAGATATTTTTTGGATAAAACATTATACATCACACTATTTTACATCTAAGTTCTTAAACGTTAAATTAATTTTTTAAATATTTTCTTGCGCCTACTAACAGTAGCATGGGAGAATACTAGGTAAGAATTTGTATTAAATTACGTGAGCATTTATTACCATACAAATGATATTTTGTGATATTTGCATTGTAACAGTAAATTTTTAAAGTGATTATATTAATGCATTGCTGTTCCATATTAATTTTAAACATTAAATAAGTAATATTTTTTGGTTTATTTTGCAAAGCATATTATTAAATAAAAAAAGTTGATCTGACATACAAGGCCCTCGGATTTGCCCAAAATTATTTTTCGAAACCCATTTTTATGCGATTTACGAGAAATAATTGAATAGTGCTTATCTCAAAGGTAGTGCCAATTCTATTTTGTCACAGAGTATTTTGCAGGCCGAATAACAGTTTATCCTCTAGAATTACCTTAACGTTTTTTCAAGTTATTTAAAATGAATGCGTAGCTGCATCGAATTTGTGCAGCCGACATTTTCAGTCAATTGAACTGTATAATTAAACGGAAATTGGTTGCGCGGACGGTGATAAGTTTTCCTGTCGAAGTTGCGATTTTGATGTAAACAAAAAACCCATTATATTCATACATTTATCGGTATAAACTAATCATAATATAATGTAGGAATGAAAATTCATTCAGTAGACCGGTTTTGTTCTTATTTGGAACTTAAAATTAAATTTCATTTCTCCAGGTTTAATGGTGTCTGTAAATTAATGACAGATTGAGGGTGGACAGTGGGAATTATAAGTCTACAGAGGTGCCATATAGGCTCCACCTAAAAGAAAGGCTAACCAAGAAACATTAATTAGTATATAATTGAAAATTGTGTAGTGTGCAGCAGTGTGGCTCAGTGGTTAGAATAACAGATTCCGAAGCAGACTTGTTCTGGTTCGAGCTCAGTCCGTAGTAATTTCTGAACAGTACATGAAGAGTTCCAATAAGTGCGAAACCAATCCAATAAATGAATTAACTTTTCAACATTTTACAAATCTTAGTTTATAAGGACAAATATATGCATATATAATGTGTCTGGTGTTTACATCAAGATTTAAAACTTGATTTGAGTAATTTTTATCACCGCTCACGCAACCAACCACTTCTATAATGACAGATTGGGATTGGTTAGTTGGAACTTTTGTTCTGCAGAGATTGCATATAGTCTCCACATACAAAAAGGCTAACCAAGAAACATTTAAATGTTTAAGTTTCGTGCTTTTAGTTTTGCATAAATAGCTTCATATATATTTAATAATATTTCTGATTTATATTTGTGTATAAATGAAAAATTGGCCAAATTGGTTGGGTGCCCCGTTTTTAATATATGATCTAAAAATGCTGAATTTACTGACGGTGCCATGACTTTTTTAACTAATGTCTCCGGTAAATATTGCTGGATTCTGTTGATCAATTGCTTCTCCGTACGTAAGATATATGTGCTACCGCGCAAACCTAAGAATTTAGTAGACTATGCATGATTTCGAGAGAATTGTCAATTGATTTTTGTCATCCAACATTGTGATTCTCTGTGTACCAAATGTTATACATCTGCAAATACGGTATCACAACCATTATTAACTGCGACAGAAATTTCAAAAAAATTTGAGCATTCAAATTCTGTAATCTGCACACCCTGTGCTGCTACGAACTGGACAAGAAACAATATTGAGGAACAAGGCGAAACGAAAGACAACGCTCGGGAATAATGTGTGTATCGTGTGGCAATGTGGCTCTGGGGTTAGAGCAACAGACTTCGAAGTAGATATTCCCAGGTTCGAGCATTGTCTGCTGCAGTGCATGAATAGTTCTCAATAAATTCGTAACCGTAAATTTCTTTTTTCATAATATTTCGATCTACATTACCGTAGATCTTCATCAGATGCATTTCACGAAACAAATGAAGCAAATGTGTTATTTCCTCTAGTCATAATATTTATATACCACAGACTGACCTTTCATCAGAACTGTAGCTCCTCCTTTATCCGCCTTAAGACATATAACATTATTTGATACTAAATCCTTTCATGACAATAAAATGATAGAACAGTTAAGTAATGCTGAAGTATACACTAAAATAACAAAAGACCCTACTGATAAATTACAAGGGCAAGTAAAATTATTAATCAATAATATGATTGCTAATGAAGAATTGGATTCGACGCATGGTAACACTCTCATTCAATGAGATACGGTAGCACCCAGAGTTTATGGTTTAGTTAAAGTGCATAAGCCTGGTAATCCTTTAAGAATTATAGTGAATGTACAACACTCCCCAACATATAAAATTTCAAAGTTTTTGTGCCATAGAATAAGAAAATATTCCTATTTCTTAGAACATACCTTGCTTAACTCATATCATTTAGTTGAAATTGTTGATAAATGTGTACTAGATGAAAAGGATAGATTAGTAAGCTTAGATGTAGTATCTATGTACACAAATATACCGGTACCTGAGGCTCTGGATTGTTTTAGACGTTTCCTAGTTGATCATCCACTAATATTAGAAGGAAGCAAAATGACGTTAGGACACGGCATGGAGATGATGTGTATTTGTATGTCCTCCACTTATTTTAAATTTCGTAAGGAATTTTATAAACAAATTAGAGGCGTTCCAATGGGACAACCTTTGTCGGTCCCAATAGCCAATATCTTTATGCATTATTTGGAAAATAATCTGTTGGATAAGACTCCATTGAAACCAAAACTGTACCTACGTTTCTTGGACGATATATTACTGATATGGAACCATGGTGACAATGAATTGGTAAATTTCTAAAATTTAGCTAATCGAATGAGCGAACTACAATTTACCTTAGAAAGGGAATCGTCAGGTGAATTACCATTTTTAGATGTCAAATTAATTAGAAATGGTCTGAAATTGGGAAGAGATATTTATAGGAAGGATACTTATTCAGGAATCCTTCTTAATTTCAAGTCCAATCACCCGTTTCGTATGAAAGTCGGGATCTTAAAGTCATTAACATTAAGAAGTCTCAAGTTAACAGATATAAAGCATAGGAAGTTAGAATTAGACAGACTACGCGATATATTCAAGACTAATGGTTACCCTCCTCATTTAATAGATACAACAATGAGGGACATGGTGAAGAAATTTAATCCTAGTTTGAGATACATAAAAGCAGATAAGGAGAAGGAAGAGCGGAAGATCATGGTATTACCGGACTCTATATTAAGTAGGAAAGTGAAATCAATAGCTTTAAAATACAATATAAGGACCGTTTTAAGACAGCCCCTTACACTAGGCACTATACTCCCTAACCAAAAAGAAAAGATTGAACCCTTAGACACTTCAGGAGTGTATGAGATCCCATGCAATGATTGTAGTCTCAAGTATGTTGGTGAGACCATGCGTCCAATCAAAGTAAGAAGAGGTGAACATAAAACTGCGTGTAAGTATGGACATATTGCTAAATCAGATCTTGCTCGTCATGTAGTGGAGACTGGGCATACTATCGACTGGGAGGAATGCAAACGCATAGCAATATGTAGTCGTAATAGGGTGACGAGATTGATTAGGGAATCTATAGAAATTAAATCTAGAGATGATATTATGAATGAAACAGCTGTTGAAAAATCTTTAGGTCCGATTTGGAATACTGCACTAGCTAATGGAAAGAAAAGGCAATTGCATGAATTGGTAACTGAATCTAGCTCCAGTAAAAGATTAAGAACATCAGATTAAGATTGACTAATTATTGGGCTTTTATTCAAGAAATGAATAAACAATTATGAATACAGCCTTCAAATTTCATCTCTAACTATTCATTTGATTTTAAAACAAATAGTGATTTCAACCTTAATTTTCTGTTTTACACCCCCACCCTACCCATTGGAAATATTCTAATAATACAATATTTATAAGTAATAATTTGTCTGACGCGTGCAAAGGGTAAATTAATGTCTATTGACTGCAGTTTCATTTAGATGTACGTACATGTGTATCAAAATAATTTAACCAAGTTTTTTCTAGTTATGCATACACATACACATGCACATGCGTGGCGTGCGCCAATAACTGTTATTAATTTATCTATCTTGAGTATAACTTAGTGGTTTGAATTGTAAATTAACATGTGCATTAGTCGGTTCGGACTTCTGGTCTTATCACTCATGGCATGTTTTTATGACGAGTGTTTCTGAATTATGGGTCTCCCCATCTCAGTTACGTCATTTACATTGAGTGTGAAAAAAACGAATAGTTAGTGCATGCAATTGATAAATTATTATTCAGCCACTCTTGTCTAAATTAGTTAGATGAAAACAACGGTTATAAAATGCACACACACACACATGTGACACGCGAATATCTAATGAAAGGTCAGTCTGTGGTATATATAAATATTATGACTAGAGGAAATAACACATTTGCTTCATTTGTTTCGTGAAATGCATCTGATGAAGATCTACGGTAATGTAGATCGAAATATTATGAAAAAAAAATTACTGGAACAATGAAAGCTGCGTAAGTCAAAACGCAGATCAGGTAATTTCAATTAATTCAGTACCGCACAAAAAACATTCCTTCAAATTCGTAACCGGTCTCCTGGATGAATTGTCTTGTCTACATTGTACAGTGTTTAGTTAATACTGACAAACTGATATATATATATATATATATATATATATATATATATATATATATATATATATATATATATATATATATATATAATTAGTCTAGTGTTACATCAAGATCACGAATTTGATATGAATAATTTAACTGTCTACATAATTCCGAAAGTTGAGTGCTGCGTATCTGAACTGAATTTACATTTGTATTGTGTGTGTTGATCTTCGTTTTTTGGTTAGCCGTCATGAAATGATGAGGATTAGGAAAGCCTGAAACGACTCAATCTGTGCAACTATCGGTATTTTTTCTATGTTTTGCAACTGTAGAAATAAAATCGGGACATTTTATGCTCTCAGACATGACTTCAAGATAATATATGCCTATTCATTCCTCTACAATGTGAAGGCGAAAATTCAATGAAACTTATCAAAAAACGATTGACATTTATGTTAAATTTTATGTAACTGGCGACTTATTTAGTTTTTATGAAATCCACTACTTAACATATCTTACCTTGTGTGAGAACAATCACTGACCTGCGATCTGCATCCACTTTATCAAACAAGAATATCCTCAGCATTGGTCACTATTTGTCTATGTGCAGTTGGCGGTGGTATTCCCACTAGTTCAAGCGTATAATCTTACTATTTTTCAACAGAACAATGGCTATTTACGTATAAGCTTATATTTATGCAACTAAATAAATAAATAAATGTTCTACATTTCTTAGCTGAACGCAATTCTTTTCAATTTTAATGAAGGCCTGATGTAAAAACGTACTTCAGTATTTTGAAACATTTTTCATATATAGGCTGTGAAAGGAACTACGTGTTCCAGAGCAATTCGTACTCACATTAGCACTAACGTGGAGTTTATCTATCACAAAGCCCAATTATATGTAGCTATTTTCTTATAAACGGATCATAGTGACCAAAAATTAATTTAGTGTACTTTTGCTCATATTTTGAATATTTTATCACATTTTTTATTTCTTCGTTAAGGACGTAGGAACCAGGAGCATATATAAATCACATTAAAAATTACATTGTTAGAATTTGCATATCATGAAATATCAAAATATTTTTATCTTTTTATATTATCACATTAGGCATTTCATACAGTACTCAAACATTTTAAGCACGAGAAACATTTATTTCTGAGAATTCAAGTAAAATGTTGTTCTTAGCTCTTTCATGTTGAACTCGTGAAAACGATAACAAATCGTGCATTGTTCAGACTGAATTATAGGCATTGTTTAAATTGAGTCCACGGACAGGTTTGTATCTAGAAGAAAAGAAACAGAACGTGAATATTATTAAAGGCAAATTAAATTTTTATAGCAAGAACATCATCTTTTTAGTCAAGTTTGCCATCCAGAAATAATCACCAATTTCATATTTCGTTTAACCGGACGCACGACGTAAAAAATTTAACTGATGGAAATTTTTCTGTTTTGCAAATAACCTATAAATAATGATGCTTAATTCAGGTGCAGTAATTTAATCTGAATGATGACGTGTACAGTCTAGTAATACTCTATTTATGTGATGATTCAGCTGGAGTTTTAAAGTATCAGTAACAATCTTAGAACTCTTCAGATGTGCTAAGAGATTTTATTCATGATTTCATTCTATAGGCAAAATGTAGAGCATTATGTAAAAATCATATTTATATAAACTTGTTTGCGGGGAAGTTACTAAATTTATTTCACGCATGGTTTATCTATTAACTAGGACAAAGAAGTTATTCTACAAACTTCATTAACAGATACAATCCCACAGACTAATAAAACATACTGGGGTTTTGATGTACGAACACATTCTATACAGATGAATGGCCAATAACTATTAAATACCAGCATGAAATAGATTATATATAATATAATTCTGCTTCTAAAAAATCAGATTTGGTTCATATCTAAAGTTGGATACTTTACATCATTTGTTTTCCCAGTGTAACTATTTTGGTGTTGTAAAGTAATAGGTTGGTACAGAGCCGTCAGTTATGATCATTTTGTAGTTGATATAAAAGGCTAATAAATTTAAATTTATCATTGATTCAATTCTTTTTTTAGAATTGCACAATCAGCCGTCTGAGTAAAATGAATAATAATTCTTCCCTAATTTCAATCTCTTTTTTTAAATTCAATATTCAAATGCAGACATTCGAATATTGCTTGAGTCTGCATTTCTAATTGTATACGCATTCTGTATCAATATAACTACTACTGTCAATAAACTGTTCCAGACACGTTGCTTTGCCAAACGTTTTATTTCTACCTTTTTTCGTTTCATAAAAAGGGATAAGCTGATCTAAAGGATTTATTTTTTTAATATAGTTTTTTATGAACTCTATAACTAATGGTTTTCATCATTCAACTTAAGAGGTATAGTAATAATCTGGCCTACAGCAATATTGCATGTAGCTGCGAATATAATGTTCTTTAATAAACAGCGATGCATAATTATTTCATTCAGTTTTTGTAAAATGTTTCATCCAGTTTTGATGCCATATGAAGAGAGGTAAAAGCACATCGCTTCTGACGTGGAATAGGTCAATTTTGCTAAAAATAAATTATGCTTTTCGAAGCTTTGTAGTTGCAAGTATAGTTTAATATGCAAACCAAAACAGCATCATTCTGCATATGTGATAGCAATTCAATGTAGTGTCTGCGCGCGCGTGTGTTTTAGTGCGCGCACCTGAACCAAAGTTCTAGTTTGATCGTCGGGAAAGAAATCTCTTTTACTGATTAAGTTTGCCAGGGATGTGGAGATTTTCTATTAGTATTCAATTACAATTACGGACTGGCTAACGGTATTACCTATTCCTGATTAATAAAAAATAAATATGCATTTTGTGATATAGGTGTGCCATAACTGATAACAAGTTCGTCTATAAACGACTTGAAGCTTAATCCATTGTTTTCAAGAACGAAATATACAAGTATGAAATGAACGTTGGCATGTGTTAAATTTGCCTGATTATTTCAATCTTTGTCTGCCACATTCAACGCAGCAGATTAAATAAATGTCTTTTTTGTTTGCAGATTCCAAACAAGAGCGAAATATTAATAATCTACTGGATAAGTAGTCTATTTAAATGAAAGTACTTTACTTATGCAGATTGCGCAGATTAAGGTTGTATAGGCCTTGACTTCAGGATAAGCACAGGAAAACATTTTACATATTAAATGTATCGCAAATTTTTTATCGACCATATTTAAAGCTTCTCTAATATAAAAAATGAAACAATTTTATCATTTTCAATAAATACATAACATATAATGATTACAAAATTATATTCCGACAAATTTTATTTGTGTGAAAGACTTATTTTTAGCTTTTGATTTATTTCCAGATTTATAGGAGTCTAAAAGATACGTTTACGGTGATTGCCTGACTCTTGTTTTGTGAAACCAAGTTTTTATGTTCGTTGTCTACAGTTCCACATTGAATATTTCAGAACATTATTCAGAGTCCGTTTGCTAACAGTAAGCCCTTGCCAACTCAAAATTTAAATGAAACAAACCATGTAAGTATGTATTAGGTGTTGCGAACCTAGTAAAAAATTAGTTCAGTTGTGACCAGAAGGATAAATCAAAGGCAGCATTAACAGAAAGTATAATCTCATGCACATTCGTTTCGTGCTTACTGGCGACTCATCAGTAGGAGCCGGTATTACGCCCATTAATCAATATATATTTTGGTCAAGAATGTGGGATAATAGGACGGTACAATCTCCTAGACGAATGTTTAAACCTGCAATAGTGAAGCTAAAATCATATAAAGTCTACGACAATGCGACTTCAATGCTAACTCATACTATATAATATATATACCGAGTCTGTAAAGGATACTAACACTATGGCTATTGTGCTAGTAACCGATACCAACAATAATGTACCGAAAAGGTATATGATACTAACACTATGGTTTCCGAGTCGGTACATGATACCAACCTGATGGATATCAATTTATGGTAAAGTTCATCGAAATTGAGAATTACAACAATTTCTTAACACCTGTTTCTCCAGTAAATCCATACACTCTGGCCTTGATCGATATCAGTTATTACATTTCGCGGTAAGCATGATATCGTTTAATTCAATATATAACAGTTAAATACTGTTTGTTGCGGAGAGCTAATATATATGCAAGTATGTATTAGGTGTTGCAAACCTAGTAACAAATTAGTTCAGTTGTGACCAGAAGGATAAACCAAAGGCAGCATGAACGGGAAGTATAATAATAGTAGATTGTACCATCCTATTATCCCATATTCCTCACCAAAATATATAGTGGCTAAAGGGCGTAATACCGGCTCCTACTGATGAGTCGCCAGTAAGCACGAAACGAATGTGCATGAGATTATACTTTCCGTTCATGCTGCCTTTGGTTTATCCTTCTGGTCACAACTGAACTAATTTGTTACAAGGTTCGCAACACCTAATACATACTTGCATATATATGAGTTCTCCTGAACAAACAGTATTTAACTGTTATAAACAAACCATGTGTTAAATATGTTTAGAACTGTTTCATATATAATTAATGTTAGACCTCATAGTAATCAATAACTTTTACCTAGATGGGCGTGCATTATTTATTTGTATATCCGTGTGTCTATAACCGTAAGTATTCAATAAAATATAATTACTGTAATTTAACTTAGATCACTTTACACGAACATTAATTATATTTAATTGAATAATTACAGTTATAGATACACGGACATACAAATAAATGACGTACTCAGATCAATTTACGCGAGAAGTGACGGCATAACAATTATGGATTTTTCTCTAGATAAGTGTACGTAGTGTGTTTTTATAACTGTGAGGTATTCAGTTAAATGAAATTATATGCACGAGCACGTTCTTCTAATTGAAACTACTGTGATTAATGTCAATTTCTTCTTGCACGTTTAGGCTAATTTTTTTTAACTTTAATGTTTATGAGTGAAACTATGGAACTAATTTGGGTACGAAGGGGTGTAAATAAAACTGCATGCAAATAAGGACATGTTAATAGATCAGTTTTTTGACGTCATACATTGAAGAAGAAACCTACAAATAACTTAAGTAGTGATCTTCGCGTATCCATATGCGATCGCAATTAAACAACACGATTGGTAACGAAATCTAATGCAATTTAATCGAAAGGCAATATAATGAATGGAACAGCTGTATAAAAACCAAAATGTTCGATTTTTAACACACCAATGTATAATGTTACAAAGCGAAGATTGCGCGTGTCCGAGTAGGAAACTCGCTCCAGTAAAAGAGTAAGCATGTTTTATTAAAAGAAGTCTTTAGGTGGCGATAAATAATTACCGATCTAAAATAAATTTTATGATTATGTCATAATTTATGGTTTTATCACTGCATCTATTAGCTTAGGTCTCTTATAGAATGCAACACTTATTAATGAATCTTTGCGTTAAATTTCATCTTTTATTTACGAAATTACTATGATTTTTTCGATAAGTTATTTTCGAAATTCTCCAATCTGACCTTCATTTGCTTCAATTTCTTGTCTTTATTGTGCCTATTATTTACTAACTCTTGTTCGTTTAGCCTGAGAGAATTTTGCGACTGGTCACTTTTATGATTTTGCTCTCTTTCTAATCACCCCAAAAATACTTCATTTAACTGCGCAAGTGATAAAAATTCAGTCTGATATGTGCATACAGGAATTGATATTAATCACTGTAATAGTAGTAGTAGATAAAACTAAACGTGCATGTAATTATATTTATACTTCACAATTATAAATACACATACACATACATGATGTACGCCTATCTATTGAAATATCAGTAATTGTTATTAGATGGCTGTAATTTCAATTAAATAAGTGTATTCTTGCTGTTAATTATGTTTAATTAAATGATTTTCAGTTATACATGCATATACACACATAAATGGCGCACGTTTATCTAGTGAAAAGTGAGTGATTATTTTCGACATCTGTCATCAAGTATTAGCTAAGACGTTTGAATAAAATTTAACTCTTAGTTTTTATTTCTTAACTTTTTAGTAGAATGAGATTACCGCCGGCAAAGGGACTCGAAAGAATGTCCAGTCCTGAAGTCTTCAGTTTGAAAATATGGCCAGTCGATGTAAAATCCCTGTTTAGTAAAACAAGTATCAGTTACGTTTAAGCGCGGTCATCATAGTTCACGTACCTATGATTTTCTATCGTGGTTGGTCGATTAGCACTCTCATTTCCGCAATGCTATATTAAACAGTCAATGTTGTGTCGAACTTCATTTCCAGTGCTTAGCACAAATGGCGTCGAAGTCTACGGATGATGACACCAAGAAGCTGAACTCAGCGCGTACTCGGAGAAAAATACAAATAGTATCATTCCGGAACTGAGAGTGTAAATCCACCTCACACAAAAGAAAACGGTGGATACGTTAAACGTCAGTTTATCCTTCTGGTCATAATTGAACTAATTTGTTACTAGGTGCGCAACACCCAATACATAATTACATATATATTAGATCTCCACAACAAACAGTATCTAACTGTTACATATTTAATTGAATTATATCATGATTACCGCAAAATGTGATAACCGATATCGATCAAGGCCAGGGTATGGATTAACTGTAATAACAGGTGTTCAGAAATAGTTGTAATTCTCAATTTTGGTGAACTATAGCATGCATTTAAATCCATCGTGTTGGTAACATGTACCGACTCGGCAACCATAAAGTTAGTACCATGTACCTTTTCGGTACTCTAATGTTGATATCGGGTACTGACACAATGGCCATAGTGTTGGTATCCTTTTCACACTCAGTATATATATTATATAGTGTGAGTTAGCGTTGGAGTCGCATTGTCGAGGCTTTATATGATGTTAGCTTCACTTCTGCAGGTTTACACATTCGTCTAGAAGATTGTACCGTCCTATTTTCCCACATTCCTCACCCAAATATATAGTGGTTAAAGGGCGTAATCCCGGCTCCTACTGATGAGTCGCCAGTAAGCACGAAACGAATGTGCACGAGGTTATACTTTTCGTTCATGCTGTCTTTGGTTTATCCTTCTTGTCACAATTGACCTAATTTTCTATTAGGTGCGCAACACCTAATATATAATTTAATATATATATATATTAGGTCTCCGCGACAAACTGTATCTAAATTCTGAGTGTCGTTTTTTAGTTTTTAAAAAGAACAAGATATGTGACCTAGACGATGACGTACATGTATGTTGTTTTAACAAAAGACTTCTACATAATTAGCGTATGCTTAGGCCGCTGGCAAATTGAAACAATAAATTCGAGTTTGATAGATGCCCTACCGGTGGCTCGTCGCCTTCGTCTGACTCAATAATGAGAGCGTCGTCTGAAATTTTGTTTGCTATGGTTTTCAGGATAATTGACTGCTGTTGCAGAAGCTGGTTGCACTTTTTCATTCTAAAATAAGACATAAAAGTAGAAACCAGAGTATGAACACTAAAATACAACCTTATATTGCTTTCAATTTCACTGTGCCGAGTCTAGATTTGTTCACGATTATTACGCATAAATAGTTCCAAATATTTGCAAATTACCACAGAGTTATAAAATTTTATCGCTGTTTTTCTTCTAGTCATATTTTACAACTGATAACTACGCAGTGGGTGGTATAACCTCTGGCGATTACATTCATTTCCAGTGAATACAAATGACGGACTGAATTGGCTTGAATTGGGGCATAAATTGTTTACAATGGAGGTGCATGCAATAAAATTAAAAATGACATCTTTCGCCAGAACTGAGCTGCCATTATTCTGATTATCTCATGGTACAGTCGACATAGGATATTCTGTGGGAACAAAAAATCCTCTTCAACTCCTTTTTTTGCACTTCGTATCTGAATATGGTTCCATATCGAGAAAAATATAAGTCTATCTAGTGAATTGTTCTATGCCTTGCCAGAACGAGTAGAAGAAAGAACCAATGGGAATTTTCGATGAAAGCATAGTGTTTAAAAAATTTACCCATTATATAAAGCAACGTTTTGCATTCAGGACAGAAGATTGCAGCATACGACATTCGCTAGTCCAGAGCACACACCCTAATAATTAGTTATGCAGTATTCCTTAGTTCCTTATTTTAATTTTGACAAGAAACAATAAGTTAGTACCAAAATTAAAATCACCAAGTTAGATTCTAAAGTAAATCATGTTTGGATCACTTGAAATGTATATCGTGCTAAGTCCTGAATTAAATTATTTCTTATGTCAAGTTAAGGGACAGTAGTTCACTAACATTAATTAGCATTAGATGAATTTTGGGACATATTTTTTAACGGTTTCAAACAATGCCATACAAACCACATACTAAGATGATTATACTATCTCGATTTGCCAATCTGTTTTAAATTTTTTTACTTTTCTACCATATTTTAATCTGTTTACATTTCGTTCGGATAAGAGAAACATTTTTTGTTCATATAAGAAGATTTCATATACTTGAGCAAACAAAGCTTTTTGATAATAATTTAAATAATTGCCGAATTATTGCTTAATTTGATTTCTGTCAATTATTAATTCTATTAATAAAAATGTCTTGTATGCAGATAAGATATTTATGAAAATTGATAAAGATGTTCGTTATTTCTACCGTGAAGTGCTGTTTAGTTAACACTGATAAAATATGTTTATTAAATATTTTGACCTTCTTAAATAAATGCGATTTGTAATTTAATAGTCGAATATGCAAAGAACCTGAACTGTAAAAAAATTGTGACTGGCACTAAACAAACATAAATTATCGTTAAAATAATACTTAATGTTAAAAAACTTATTATTGACACCTAAAATATTTATTTGGCAATCATTTTATTACTTTCTCAACAAATTAGCAATTATAAATGTTAGAAGACTTTCATTGACATACTCAAGATTATTTGTAGAAAATAAAACGATCTAAATTGATATTTATTAAAACTTAAATTGTTATGTGTATTACTTTCACATAATTCAACTATGGTTTTTATAAATTAGTTTCTGCTATTATTAGCTAGTTATGTTTACATTAAGTTACTTTTAATATAGAAAGGCTTTCATTAATGAATATAATTTATTCGAATTGGGTAAGTAATTAGTCTGTGACTGCGTGCTCCACGGCTTTCGTAACTTCTCTTTGGTTACGAATGTATATCTCTGGGTGCCTATTTACTCTTGAAATATTTCATTATTAATTAGCAAGTACCTTCATTAGTCGACAACTCATTTCACCATATAAAGACAAAACGACAATGCAGAATTTACTTGGCGTGATGAGCTGTTCAATTATAAAATCACACGTCAACGGCTGTCGATACACCTCGAGAGAAATAGTCACTAGTTCTTAAAACTCGTTAGCGACAAATAAAGACCGGGTAATGGACGTTAAGCTAAGCTATAGATGAAAAGTTTTCTAATTACAGCATAACATTCTAAAAATGCTTTATAAAAATTTGTTATTCGTCACTTTTAGATAAACTCAATGAAGCTCGTTTTATTATAATGTTTAAAAAGACAACTTTTCTGATGCCATTAAATGATGCAGGTAGCAACGAGAAAAACAGTCTACTTTGCCTTATGTGATTCTTCAGAGTTAATTGCCTCTTGATGAGTGCATTTATAAAAGTCTTCCGATATATTGTTGGTTTCCAGTTTGACCCCGTTGAAAGATGTTTCAATATATGCCTTTTATCCTATGTGCTGTCTACCTTATCATCATTGGTCAGCCAATTGACCGGCTTAAAACGTAGACGCGGTCACTTGTTTTATTATTCAATTCGGTAGATTACCGGAAATTCGACAGATGGACGTTGCGAACTTTACTTCTACAAGTGTATATTATTTAATGTCGATGTAGTAAACTTTATGTTTATCGTCGCCATACTACCTGGATTAGTTTTGCAGGCAATAGTCCGATAATCTCCGTCTGCTGCCTTTTTTTACTCCTGTTAAAAAATACTAAAAATTGCATCACCATATGCTACAACATGAGCAAACGACCACAATAGTGTTTTGTATTGAGTAGTGCAGTCTCCTTTGGAGGAGAAAATAGCAACTTTGCTAATAAATGTTTTCGGGATTTCACATTTTGTTCAGACTGGCTTTAACATGACATAAACTTTGTCGTTTGAAGCTTATCTGTTATTAGGTATTGCATGAATAATATATTAATTTATATGTTAGCCGTTTGCATACAAGGCATATCAGCTATACATCTGGCAGAACGTAGCAAATTTCGCATAATTTCTTACTCACATACGTAGAGAATTTACAATTTTTTGGAGTCAGTTAGACGTTGATATCAAATATGTCAATACCAATTAAATTTTGAGCATATAACCTGTGTTAATAAAGGAATACTAATTAAACAAATTAAACATGTATGTTGTAAATTGAATTTTAATGTAGTTCTATTAAATAATGCCTACTTTGAACGATTTAAAAAATATTTTTAGTGCTTATCTGAGTGAAACACATGTCAGTAGAATTTTTAAAATACGAAACTAACCGATTTTCGAGATTTTCAATGTCACGTTTGCATACAATATCGGTGGTCGTTTCCTTTTGTTCATTGTACTGGCAAGATGACTAAAAGTTAAAGCAAATACATTAATCTACTTAACCAACAATCTCTTTGCTATAAAGTAATTAGGAAACATTTAAATTTTCATAGCAAAACTAATTTCTAAGCTACAAAATCCAGGAGCTGCCCATAGTGTAAAGTATTCTTCTTTATTTCGAAATCGTCAATACATTTTTCTATCTACAACCAAAATTGTGCAAAGTATTATTCTCCTTCTTTAAGTTAAGTAAACAATGACGATGAAAGATATTGATTTCTTTGAAAGATTAAACGTTATTTTGAGGCTGTCGTAATTTTTGGGTGCATTAAACTGTACTAAACTGTTTCTCGTGTTATGCATCAGCCTAGGATTATTATTAATCGAGAAATATAACAGTGCTTGGCAATTAATTACTTGGAATACCGTTTTGAGCATATAGGCGTTCTTATTAATTATTAAATAATTTCATCAAAGCTATTCGTAAAATATTGCATTAGGTGAGACCAGCTGCCTTATTTTCACCCATCCCCAACCACGTAAAATACATTCTAAAAATTATAAGGTAAAAATATGATTTATATTTATTCAATGTAAACATTCACTATAAGTAAAAACAGCGTCTATGGTACGATATATTTCCGGAACATAGTGAGCATGTTGGCTGTACTTATAAACGAACGGAAACTGCATTTTGGCCGACAAGATAGAAACACTTAAATGTTGAGCTGTGACGCTCCACAATAAGATAGAAACAAATATTTGATTCAAGTGTCGAAACTTGATATAAACACTAATTGTATTGCGCAACATAACAAAGCTAAAGTCAATCATTCGTACCGATGCGTTTCAACCTCCCATATTCATTAATAGAGCACAATGGTAAACTGACAAGCGAAAATCAAACCACAATACGCATATAAGGAAAGAAAAATTAGATTAGCGAATCTTAAATCTAATAGTCATGCTTAGATTGTACTTGACTGCACACTACACACAATTTTCAGTTATATACTAATTAAAGATTCTTGATAAGCCATATCCTTACGTGGAGCATTTGTGGCATCACTTCAGAACTGATGTTCTAAATAACAATCCCCAATTTGTTATTATAGAACAGACAACACGCTACATGAGGAAGCGGTATTGCAATGAGCATATAATTAAACGAATATTTATGGCGCGGGCGGTGATAATAATTCCTATAATCAAGATTGTGATATTGATATAACCACCTGACTCATTATTTACATACATTTGACAGTATAAACTAAGTATTGTATAATGTAGAAAAGGCAATTTATTCAGTAGACCGGTTTCGTCCATATTGGGAAATTTTCACGCAATTTCCAGAATTTTCTGCAGACAAGGCTCGAACCTGGGCACGTCTGCTTTGGAATCTGGAGCTCTAACCACTGAGCCACCCTGCCGCACACTACACAATATTTTCAGTTATATATACATATATATAACCCCGGTAGCTAAAGTTTGGTTATGCACTTATGCTGATCATGCCTAAAAAGCGGCAAACGAACAATAGTTTTTGTTTTGTAAACACTAATTAAATTTCTATGATATAACTGAAGTACAATATTTATTAATTAAATTAATTTTAGTCTAATATAAGTTAAGTGTGTAAATGTGGTGTTTAAAATATAACTAAACATGTATCACGTGATGTCCTTTTTTGGCCTACATGAGTCATCCTGAATGCATTATATACCTCTCTCCATTTATATATATATATATATATATATATATATATAAATGCAGAGTTGATTTATAGACTGCTGGTAAAATCTAAGTATGAAGTTGGATAAAATATAAGATCTATTGGCTAGACCATGGTATTTTTCTTCTTGGAAAACTCCATATGATTAGCCAGAACCTATGAAGAGGAGACGAAAAGGCAATCATTTTTATGAAAATCGTAGAGCTCATTTCGCCTTATTCAAGTACAAGTTTATATATAGGAACCGAATGAATGTGAATTTAACTTGAAGCAAATTTTCTCAGAGTTTGATTATTTAGTTAATGTAGAGTTAAGATGTATATAGAGCAATAATAATAAAATTATAAACAATATATTTCATCTTTTGAGAACATTCTGTCAACCACATAAATGCATGCGTTTAATGGACTCTTGGTACGAATTGCATAATTTATAAGTTCGCTAGGAATTTCTCTAATTCTGTCGAAACATTTCCGTTGATTTATAATCAACCAGCATAAAGTTGTTTAGGCCTGACCATTTACAAACAGTTTTGTTAATGTAGATGATAAAATTTGCCAGCAGATATTAAATCGAATACATAGATAGAATAATTCGCCCGACTAATATATATATATATATATATATATGGTATATATAAATTATTTATTTCATTTGCTCTATTTAAACATAAACATAATTGGGAAAACCCGGCAAATGGGAAGTCCCATTCGTTCATTAATGCATCAATAGAGATCTAAACTAAGTAAAATATATTATGTAAATGATTACTTACAAACACATTTTTCTCGATGAAATTCCTTCACATAAATGTACACAAGAACAATTGATAGACCAAGTAGAATTTTAGAGGAATTTCTTTTGGTTTTAAGCGATCCTGTCATGTTAATGACAACGAATTTACTGATTTATGTGTTTTTTTTTGAAAACTCAATATTACTTCAATCTGACGTAAACAGTAATGGCATGAAGAGTAAAACTGCCGATTTGAAAATATTTGTCCGAAAATTAATCCTATCTAGATATTCCGTGTTTCGTTTTCCTATTGATAAATTATGAATACATTTGTTTGTACCTAAACTAAACAAGCCGTTAGATGGCATTTTATTTAACATTTTATTTTAAGGCGTCATTCACAAGCAAAATCTGTTCACACTTGATAACCGAAAACAATATTACATTTCCGTTATCAGTTGAAGAGTGACAGTCCACTTCAACTTGTTATTGCTACCATTTATGCTTCAATTTATTTTGATCTAATAAAAAAAATACTTATGCGATTTATTGAATATAGTTAATGGAGCAAGGCGTTTATGTTTACCTTTTTTCTAACCTAGTATTAACAATATACTGTTGATATCATCTCCAAAACAAATTAATTTTCACTTGAACAAGCTTAAAGATAACAAAGTACGTACGAACGCAACCCAATATAACATTTGCGAAATCAAGAATATATTTCCTAAATAAATGAGTGAAAACCATTTGTAAAATGATCAAGATATTGCCAAATTAAAAATAAATTTGCGACGTTACACTTCGTTAAGCAAGTAGTTGGATAAAATGAGATTGGCATTCATCTCAAGTTCGCAAACTTGATATAAAGAAATGCTGTCACCATTAACGCAGTAAATTACTATTGAATTTTATGACTAATTTGCACGTATTTAAAGCAAAAAATGATAATGTTCGTTTCTGCATCGAAATTATGCAGCCGGCATTATTTGCGAGACTACTAGGGGTGAAAGCCGCACATCATATTTTGCTTTCGATATATATAAATTGCGGTTTGATCCTCGCAAGTGAGTTTGCCGCCGTACTCTGATGATGATTATGGAAGGTCGAATTGCTTCACCAAATGTGACTGACGATAGGTTTACTATTTGGTTCAGCGAATGCTTAATAACAGTGTGATTAGTGTTTAATTCAAGCTCGCAAACTTGATTTTAAGAATTTTTGCCACCACCCGAGCAATTAATGTTCGATAAATTGTATTACCTATTTATTTTTGGCGGAAGATGCAAAACTTAATTCTTGTGATTGCATAGAGGTCATGTAGCTGGTATTTTCAGTCATGTAAAACGTATGCAAAATTACTAGAGATGAGAGCCGCATATCTAATTTTGCTTTCCATACATAAGCATTGAGATTTAATCCACGTTAGTTAGTTTGCCCTCGTACTCTGATGATGATCATGAATGATTAGAACGCGTCAGTACGTATGATTGACGGTAGTTCTGCTGTTTTGCAACGGGTCAGATATGGTGGGATAAGTGTGAAAATGAAGCTCACAGCCTAGATTGAAGGAATTGATATCATCAACCTTGCATTAAATGATGGTTTAATTGTGATCGAGACATTTTAGAAATTTAAAATAATACGTTACTTATTATGGGAAGTCAACAATTTTCATGCAGCATAATATATCCATTTATTTGTCTATTTATTTATCTACTACCTTTTCTTCAACACTATTATGTGGTTGAATAGGATTAAAATATTATTTCCTAAATGAAGCTTATATTTAAACAAGTATCACCACTTGTTAAATATTTCTTTTGTGATGCCTTATCTAGAGTAAGACAATTAGTACCAACGCATAATTACTTTTCTTCAAAATATGTATTCAAACGGATTAATACAGACTCAGCTAGAAAAAAATGACACTTTATTGTAATTTACTTATGTGATTCATTTAATATCAACGTTTTGTGAACAGAAAGATAATTTGGCGAACGTTTGTTTAAATTAAAGTTAGATTGTTTAACTTTTTGACTAAAAACTTGACCGAAGTTAAAAGGAAACCCGTTATTTATAATTCTTTCAAAATCTCTGACTTTTCATTCCAAATATGTTCAATATGACAAATGGACTTCTCTGTAATCGCAAACTAATGGGAGTTCCCTATGTCAGATTCGTAGTAACCTGGAAGAACTACAAAAATGACGCAACCACACTTGAGAATAGGCTGCACTTTCATGACCAGTAAACGAAATAGAGAAATCAACTCCCTTTGAGATTAATTTTGTATGTAGTTTGGCTAGTAATCTTTTTAGGTAAACGAGCTTTCAAAAATATCAATCAGAGCATTGACATGGAATGCAAAACTAGGCTACAAATATTTCAGCCAGATACAGCCTTAGTGTGACTACTACTCTTAACAGAAATAGCTTGTCGTTTCGAAGATAATTTGTACAAATCTAGTGATTTTATACATTTCAGTCGATTTTCCTTTGTTTGTTAAAACTGGCAGCGAATGCGCCAAAATTCGCAGTTTGAATGACTTAATGTAATTCTGTGCGGCTGGATAAAAATTGGACTTATTGTCTATCTGATGCCCCGCAATATTGAATTAAATAATAAGTACCTTTTAAGATTGGAAGAAATTTTTAAATTAGAATTTAGTCGACATCGAATAGTATAATTGAAAAAAATATGGCCAAAATTATGTCTAAACAAATATAATAACTGTATTTTAAATGCTTTCCATTATTAACTTGGTTTATTAGAAACGCTGTGTTTAATAGTATTTGTTTTAATGAGCGTGATCATAAATTATTCCAAAGAAAACGCAATTCATCTTTTGTTGAGAGTCAAATTTTGACATAATTATCTGATGCATATTGAAATATGTCTCAAATTTTCACGAAACATTTAATGTTTTATGATGAATTTACATGTCGTAATTATTTAGAATAGCTTTCCAGTGTTTTATGATTTACCTAGGTTTTAGTAAAACAAAATTGTACAGCTAATCGAAACTTCCAGGTTTCAAATTAAATGGCTCTATGCTTTTGAGCTATAAATATTCTGATAAATACACTAACTATTCGTGCGGCACACGGCAGACATTTGGCTGTCCATTTTGCACGGTAGACGTAACGCTTAAGAAACAGCGGAAATTTCTCTTCATGCGAGTTGAGCCATTCCACTTGTTGCGCGATTAGCTGAAGACCGGCATTCTTGCGTACTGTGTCAATATCACCAACAGCCAAACCAATCTGTTGAAGCGTAAAAATGATAAAAAATGTGTAGCGAAAATGCAAATAAATTTTATTTTTGCATTTGTGCATTGATGGATAGGGCACATTTCATATCGATCACTAGGCAAGTATTAAATCACACACACACATATAAGATAGCTTATCAATGCCGCGTTTTGCGTACGCGGGTAGTAGCTGTACACGGGCAGTTACACAAAGATCCGATTTGTCACTATTTCCAATTTTGTTTTGTCTTTGATCGGGTTGACTCATTTTTACTTCAATTGGAAATGCGGTTCTATCGCATCTTTGTTTACTGGCGACGTTTCGGTGCCTACTTTCCAGCACCATCATCAGGCAACACAACACTGATCACAATAGCAGATTTAAGCAATTGTGGTAACCTCGTTCCAAAACCATTCTATTTATATATATTTGACTCAATACTATTTTAATCATAGGATTTGTCTCAGTAACTAAACTCAATATATAACTTGTTATAATTAGTAGACCAATCATTAACTCACCTATACCTCATCTCATCTCGTATGCAGAATATTTTAGGGGAGAGAGACAGTATCGAACCTTTTGTTATTTGTTATAACGGTATTGCTACTATGTCATGGTAATCAAAATTTTAAAAAATGCTAAAACTAAAACCTTGATTATCATATACTGTATTTTATTTAAAGCCGGGAACTCTAATGTATACAATGGTGTGTGAGGTATTGCGCACATAGCAACAAACTAGTTCAAATATGGAGCAGCAAGTAACGTAGATGGATGGAGAGTGAATGTTATATCGACGCTTAGGTGAACGATTAAAGAGAGAAAGATAGAGATAGCCTGGACAACTAACGTTTTTCAAAAAACTAATCGTAAGCACAATGCAAAGTTAATCAACTATTGGAAATAATTGCATAAGAATATTTGCTGATATGACTAAAATACTTCATTACATATATATCTAAATATAATATCGTAAAACCTTTATATATATATATATATATAAATAGAGAGAGAGAAAAAGGACCACTGATAATTATTAAATATGAATAATTTCTATTCTTATTATATATTTATTTATTACGTTAGTCACACCTTATATCAATATATAAAATACATGTCAATATGTATAAAAACATATATATGAATATAAGCAACAGTATGAGACCAACATCCCTAATCCTATATATATATATATATATGTTTGCCTATTTCAAATTATTATTTTATTCTTTTCTTACTGTTTTTTATTTACCAATTAATCAAATTGTATATTTATTTATTCACACCTTATATAAATATATAAAATACATATACATTTGCTTAAATCTGCTATTGTGATCAGTGTTGTGTTGCCTGATGATGGTGCTGGAAAGTAGGCACCGAAGCGTCGCCAGTAAACAAAGATATGATAGAACCGCATTTCCAATTGAAGTAAAAATGAGTCAACCCGATCAAAGACAAAACAAAATTGGAAATAGTGACAAATCGGATCTTTGTGTAACTGCCCGTGTACAGCTACTACCCGCGTACGCAAAACGCGGCATTGATAATCTGAATGCTTACACACCGCAAAATATTGAGTTTAAATCATATTTGAGGATGAAATATGATGCGACAGTGGTCACACTTATGAATCAGTACAAGCGGAAGAAGATGCAGATTGTAAGGCAAGTGGAAAATACCTCGTTCCTTAATAAATGTTTAAAATTTAATGTTATACCGAAATGTTTTAGATTTAAACTTTCTTTCGTTTTGGATAAAGTAGGAAATACTCTTAAGCATGAGCTTTGTTTACATTTAATAAAAATATCGATTAAGAAACTAAACAAACGTAAATTTGAACTGATTAGAGAGAAGACAAAAATAAGGTCCATATTACTGGCGAGATTAGGTATGTTGGATTTCAAACATATTGAAGATTTCACAGACAAAACGAGGGATAATGAAATTAAAAAAATTAGACAAAGGCATGAAAAAAAATTAGCAATATTGGGAATTAATTGCCCTTTGAGAAATACGAGAATTGAAGAGGTCATGTCCAAACGTTTAGTTAATTTATCGAGAATGGATCTCAAGGAAGACCAAAAACAAATCCTTAATCTTGGACTTAATACTGCGATCCCTATTGATTACGTACCTAGGAATGAGATAATTACAGAAACAGTTAAGATTGCCCAGTTTCTCCCAGAAAAAGATAAGACTAGGTTTGAATTGGATGTGTCCAAAGCGGTGTTAGAGCACAAAGAGGTGAGATGCAAGCAGAGTTATGATCTAAAACGCTTAAGAGCAGAATTATTATCCAATAAAGTAATATGCCTCAAGGCAGATAAAGGTGGTGCAACGGTACTTATGAACCGGTCAGATTATGAATTGAAAGTGTATGAACAATTAAATAATTTAGAGGTCTATAATAAAATAAATAAAGATCCATCTGATAAGTTACAAGGACAAGTTAAGACTATAATTAATAGAATGATTGAGTCGAAGGAATTAGAACCAGGACTTGGGAATTCATTAATACAACGTGACACAGTCCCTCCGAGAGTTTATGGTCTAGTAAAGATTCATAAACAGGGGAATCCACTTAGATTAATCGTTAATGTACAAAACTCACCAACGTATAGATTGTCGAAATTTCTATGCAACAGAATTAGAAAATATACTTATTTCTTAGATTATACTTTAAAAAATACATATCATTTTATTGACATTATTAGTAGATATAACTTGAATGATAATGATAGAATGGCTAGCCTGGACGTTGTATCGATGTATACTAATGTCCCGGTACAAGCAGCATTAGAAAGTGTGAAGCGTTGTTTAACAGAGTTCCCAGAGATAATAGAAGGTAGTAAAATGATGTTAAGTAGTATTATGGAAATATTAAATATTTGTATGTCCTCTACCTACTTTAAGTTCAGAAATGAATTTTATAAACAAGTTAAAGGTGTCCCTATGGGACAACCACTATCAGTCCCGGTTGCTAATATTTTTATGCACTATTTTGAAAAAAATCTGTTGTTAAAATCTCCTCTTAAGCCAAACTTGTATGTAAGATTCCTGGATGATATGTTTATAATTTGGAATCATGGGGATAATGAGTTAAATAAATTCCTCGAATTAGCCAACCAATTAGGTGAATTAAAGTTTACATTGGAAAAAGAGAATAATGATGAATTACCCTTTTTGGATGTGAAAATAAAACGGAATGGTTCCAGATTGGAAAGAGATATTTTTAGAAAAGAGACTTATTCAGGACTACTTCTTAATTTCTTATCAAATCACCCATATGGAATGAAAATAGGCATTCTTAAATCCATGATATTAAGAAGTCTTAGAATAGTGGATATAGAAAATAGAGATAAGGAAATGAGGAGATTAAAAGAAATATTCAAACTAAATAGCTATCCGTCAAGTATAATAGATAGATTAATAGATGAGATGTTACAGAGATTTAACAATAATATAATAAACAAAGTAAAGAAGGAAACGGAACCGGATAAGCACAAAATTATGGTATTACCTGATTCTAAATTGAGCAGGAAAATTAGAATAATAGCAGCTAAATACAATATTAAAACAGTTTTAAGACAATCGCTTACTATAGGCAATAAACTACCTAACCAAAAAGAAAGAGTAGAACCCCTCGAGACATCAGGAGTATATGCGATACCTTGCAAAGAATGTAATCTCAGGTATATAGGCGAAACCATGCGACCTATAAAGGTTCGTAGAGGTGAACATAAGACAGCCTGCAAATATGGACACATTCAAAGATCAGACCTAGCTAGGCATTCGAAGGAAACGGGTCATGAAATAGACTGGGAAGGATGTAAACGCATCGCGTTATGCAACCGCAACAGATTAACTAGACTAATTAGAGAGTCAATTGAAATAAAATCAGGAAAAGGTGTAATGAATGTAACATCGGTAGAAAAATCATTGGGCCCAATATTTAATGAAGCATTTTCTATGGTCAGAAAACGTGAGGCTGCGGAACATGAATTAAGTGGGAACCTAAGTAAAAAACCTCGCTTATAGAAAACTGGTTGCGAATGATCTGTACCAATATCAATTTCCTATATACTTATTTTTCTCAATAAAAATGTTCCAAAAGACGGTATACCGATTTAGCAAGGGTTAGTAGATAGAACATTAGGAAACCAAAATGTGATAGATAGACGGATATATAGATAGGCCTATGGGTAGATTGATAGGTTTATTCTATACACATAATATATATATATATATATATAATTATATATATAATATATTTGACTCACACTGTTGCTTATATTTATATATATATGTTTTTATACATATTTATATGTATTTTATATATTTATATAAGGTGTGAATAAATAAATATACAATTTGATTAATTGGTAAATAAAAAACAGTAAGAAAAGAATAAAATAATAATTTGAAATAGGCAAACATATATATATATATATATATATATATATATATATATATAGGATTAGGGATGTTGGTCTCATACTGTTGCTTATATTCATATATATGTTTTTATACATATTGACATGTATTTTATATATTGATATAAGGTGTGACTAACGTAATAAATAAATATATAATAAGAATAGAAATTATTCATATTTAATAATTATCAGTGGTCCTTTTTCTCTCTCTCTATTTATATATATATATATATATATATATATATATATAAAGGTTTTACGATATTATATTTAGATATATGTGTAATGAAGTATTTTAGTCATATCAGCAAATATTCTTATGCAATTATTTCCAAAAGTTGATTAACTTCGCATTGTGCTTACGATTAGTTTTTTGAAAAACGTTAGTTGTCCAGGCTATCTCTATCTTTCTCTCTTTAATCGTTCACCTAAGCGTCGATATAACATTCACTCTCCATCCATCTACGTTACTTGCTGCTCCATATTTGAACTAGTTTGTTGCTATGTGCGCAATACCTCACACACCATTGTATACATTAGAGTTCCCGGCTTTAAATAAAATACAGTATATGATAATCAAGGTTTTAGTTTTAGCATTTTTTAAAATTTTGATTACCGTGACATAGTAGCAATACCGTTATAACAAATAACAAAAGGTTCGATACTGTCTCTCTCCCCTAAAATATTCTGCATACGAGATGAGATGAGGTATAGGTGAGGTAATGATTGGTCTACTAATTATAACAAGTTATATATTGAGTTTAGTTACTGAGACAAATCCTATGATTAAAATAGTGTTGAGTCAAATATATATAAATAGAATGGTTTTGGAACGAGGTTACCACATTTGCTTAAATCTGCTATTGTGATCAGTGTTGTGTTGCCTGATGATGGTGCTGGAAAGTAGGCACCGAAACGTCGCCAGTAAACAAAGATATGATAGAACCGCATTTCCAATTGAAGTAAAAATGAGTCAACCCGATCAAAGACAAAACAAAATTGGAAATAGTGACAAATCGGATCTTTGTGTAACTGCCCGTGTACAGCTACTACCCGCGTACGCAAAACGCGGCATTGATAATCTGAATGCTTACACACCGCAAAATATTGAGTTTAA
>JAQBSW010009308.1:0-29540 GCA_029291075.1 Eudiplozoon nipponicum | reverse complement strand
CTGACATATGTACGTAATTAATGGGTCAGGTGCTTATATCAAGACCGCCTTCTTGATTACAAAGATTGTTATCACCGCCCGCGCAACCAATGTTCGTTTATTTATATAAATTAAATAGGAGTCAAATTCTGTACCATTACGCTAGAAAAACGCTGCTGTCAGTTCAATTACTTTGCCCATTTGACCTGAATGTTAATAAGCATATTATATTTTTATTTACTATTAAATGCTGATGGTTATTTACATGAAGTATATCATGTTTACGGGGCAACTCTGGTGCACGGATAGATTAGAAGTAGGGGACTAGAGTTTATTACTCTGATGCTAACTTTCCTATAATATTGGCTACTAAATCTCAGTGTATTGCACTCTCACGAATCCGGAGATATATCAAGGTGCGGAAATCTGATTGAATTTCATAACAGACGAGTTCAGTTTAGAAGCGTGGTTTATTGTGCTTTCTTGTTAAATATTAAGAGTTACTGGTGAGTATCCCGATAATTTATAAGCATGGGTCTGGCGACCACAAGGCGTTATTTAGGTAGAGGGAATAAAGCTTCTACAAGTAATCGCAATTAAGGCCAAAGCAAGGTGAGTGATAATTAAATTAGCCTAGTTAAATTCACGCTAGACAATCATATGATGTGGGTTGATTATACATGAATGTTCTTCAGAGCAAATAGTATTGATTACCAACTAACTTTCTGCATCAAGACAGAATGAAAAAACAAATTTACATTGGAATATTATGATAGATTATGCGCGAAAATTTCAGTTTAGATATCTCCTAAGTGGCAATTGCCAACAAGACTACGAGCTATATTTGATGTTGTAAAATTTGAGATTTAGAAGAACACTCACTTGTAAGATATGTAAGGTAGGTAGCGTCTTTAAGGGTCTATGATTTTCTAAGAAAAGGCATATTGAAGAATTTGAAAAATTTTGTAGCAAAATTTCAATGCGGCATAATAGCACACAAGCTTCCTTGAAATTATTGAGATTCTTCTTTAGAAAAGAATCAGAGGATGTTTCTGGATTAAGCAACAAGAAATTCGTTATTCTGGACGTGTTTAGAGGGTTCAATCTTTCAATGATAGCGGGGAGAAAGTGAGTATAGTTAGTTCAGGTGTGGTGAATAATGATTGCCCAACATTTAAATTATCAGCAATTAAATAAAATAGTAGTCCTATAAAGGTCAGTAGGATTAAATAATTTTATAAGGCATTAAGGCAGTCTTCATTTAATTGAAATTTTCTGGTCATTGATGTAAAAGACAACGTAATTCGTAAAATCTTTCTATTCCAATTTAATTTCAACTTGTACTCTAAAACAGAACTAAGAGAAAAATAAACGAGTTTATGGACAAAAAATGTACTGGTGAGATTATGGTGAGATAAATTTGCTTGATTCGGCTGAAAATAGCTTTTAATTTAGCCGACGTGATTGAGAAATACATCGCAGTGTATTAACCATGAATTGCTGAGCGCAGTGGTGTGAGATGTGTATATCAACAAATTGAGTTTTTAGAGTCATTACTCAATTCACCTAAATCACAGACATTGTCATTAGGTAGCCAACAAGTTGCTGTCAAAAAATTATAAAAATTGCGCAATAAATAAGTTTGATTCTTTAAATCAAGTTTGCGAGCTTGAAGTAAACACCAATCCCATTGTATTTAACCAGTCGTCGAACAACATAACAAACTACCGCCAGCTGCAACGCACTGACGCGTTTCGACCTTCCATGATCATCATCAGAGTACGACGGCAAACTGACTATCGAGGATCAAACCGCATTGAAATTGTGCAGCCGACATTTCCAGTCAAGTTCAATGTATGCAAGACTGCTAGAGGTGAGAGCCGCATATCTAAATTTGATTTCCTTATATATTAAATGCGGTTTGATCCTCGATAGTCAGTTTGCCGTCGTACTCTGATGATGATCATGGAAGGTCGAAACGCGTCAGTGCCTTGCGGCTGGCGGTAGTTTTGTTATGTTGTTCGACGACTGGTTAAATACAATGGGATTGGTGTTTACTTCAAGTTCGCAAACTTGATTTAAAGAAGTGTTACCACCACCCGCGCAAACAGTTATTGTTAAATTGTATTGCCTATATATGTATATGTGGCGAAAGCTACAAACAGTTAATGTTCGTGACTGCATAGAAATTGTGCAGCCGACATTTCCAGTCAATTTCAATGTATGCGAGACTGCTAGAGGTGAGAGCCGCATATCTAAATTTGATTTCCGTAAATATTCAATGCGGTTTGATCCTCGATAGTCAATTTGCCGTCGTACTCTGATGATGATCAAGGAAGGTCTAAACGCGTCAGTGCGTTGCTGGTGGCGGTAGTTTTGTTATGTTGTTCGACGTCTGGTTAAATACAATTGGATTGGTGTTAACTTCAAGCTCGCAAACGTGATTTAAGAAATTAAAATAATTTGTTGGTAATCAAATATCATAATAGGTAAATCTAGTGCCGTTAATGTCGACATCAAATATTATTTACCAATGTACATGCCTAAGTTGTCGATCTACTTACGTAGGCCAATCGACAAGACGGTTTATTACTCAAATGAGAGAACATTGTTACTTAAACGCCTGTTTTAGCCACAAAATGGTAATACATCGCCCGTTAGCTGCGCAAACTCATCAATCATTGCACCAAAAGGGAGCAACCACGAAGCTTCATGGATACAAAATTGCAGCCGGATTTATGCAAGCAGAAGAAGGATGTTCAGGCATTGAGATTGAACTGGATGTGATGCACGCAATTTGATTGGTTTCCGTTTTTCACACTCTCTCTATGTTCACATATTTTTATCTTGTTTTTCTTTCCAATTTATATATAAAGATATGCTTATTAGTAGATATTTGAGAAGACAAGGCGAAAGAAACCTTTCTTATATCTGATAAAATTTCTTTTTGTTTTTGCACACAGGAAGGGTACAATGAATAAAAAAATTCTTGCACATACAGTTTTTCTCCGTCGTGATTTGTAGAATAAACCGTAAGCGTCTTCAGGTAAAAAATAGAGGCTCATATCTTCCTTATCCTCTGTAGAAAGTGGGAATATACAATTGAAAGTTGAAAGTTTACCAATGCCGAAACAATTTGATAACTTCGGTAGTGTCTACCAATAAACTGAAACGGTTTCTACCAAGAAAGGTCTATGCCCAAATCATTTTGATGTATCGGAATTTAGTTATGACATGCTAGTGAACAAGTGAATGTGTGTATAACTAGTCCGACATCTTCAATGCGACAAAATTGATATATAGTCTCAATACATTTGACCATTGAGAATCCACTATACTAAATAAGCATGCAGCTATTAGTTTCCTTGTCAACGTAAACAACGTTGTTTCATTTTAAGGGCTAAAATTTTATATATCTCATTGATGTGTTCTATTGATCACAGAAAATCTAAAACAAAACAAAACTCATTCAAATAAAGCATAATCACGTTTAAAATGTCTAATTCATTGTTAAACTTGTATGTAACATGCCCTCGGAGCAGAAAAAGTGTAGATATTCAAATAAAGTTACTCGTGTTTTTATGCATATCCACCACTTTAGGTGCTGTATCAACAAATTAGCAGTTTTATCATAAATTATGTAAAAAGGTTGACACAAAAGCAATAAAATCATCAACGCTCTTGTGGAAAATTAATCAATGTCAACAAATCCGCCTATCATATCAGGACGACTTAACATGCGCTTTCATAAGTGCAACATTTAAACTAGTTTCAAATAAATTCTTCAATCAAAGAATAACTTGAATATGGCCTAACACTTTAAAGAAATTAAATACCGCAAAAATTTAACGGGAAACAAATACCATCTCCAAGTATACATTATATAAGCACTCCGAACATCTAGCTGTTGCTTTAGTAAATTGCGGTGGATCATTATTAAAGATTAGATTGGAAAATTCAAAATTAAGAAATCTGTCTATATCACACACATTATCACCACATCATGTCCCTGATAACATAATATAAATTGAAATCCATTATTTGGTAAAGCGTAAAATCAAAAATCATCTTGTCTTCATTTTTATGGAGCAGCTGTTCATGAAAAACATTTCTAAAATAAATGATGATTTCGTCATCTAAAAAGAGTCAGGATGGGCTAAGAACGATCCTTCCCACGAATAGAGTCAATTACTAATTCTTGTTGCCTTTCTAACGCAAAATGGGTATAATATCCTGTTTAATAAATAATTCGTGTATTACGTAATATTCCATAGGTTAAACAAACTACGTATATCTCGTGCCAAGATGTATGGTAGACAAACTTTTCATAGTTAATTATTAAATTTTGAGTTTTTTTGCTCAGTGCTGTCTTTCTTGTTGTGGATTTGACCGCATTTTTCTTGTGCGGGACAATTGATAGCCGACGTAGGTCGGTAAAATCCTGAATCCTGTCTATTTTCAGGTGCAACGATTATTGGCCTTGATTGATGGGTTCTCATTTGTCCCTTCATTTTTGAGTTCATCATCAGCTGCTTGTCTGAAAATGACATTGAAGCAAGATTTCCCACTCTTTTACAGTTATTCTAGAAATGTCACTTTCGTGGAGTACACATAAGTGCAATTAGGTTGTTGTGTGCTGTGAGGGCTGACATGGATAAGTTTGCGTATAGATTTGAGTGTTAGAGATTAGACATGAAGACCGGATATTAGAGCAGACAATAAGGAATACTTTAGGAATTAAAATAAACATAAATAGATCTGTTTTGAATAAGGACTTCAGATTTGCCACAATTTGTTTTATTAGTTATCATGTTAAAGCAGAAAAACTGAGCTTGATAAATGTTAACGATTATAAGCAATATAATGGATAAAGCGATGACAAGATAAGTGGCAAATACGCATCGTAATAGTAAATAGGGCATCTGAGTAAAATGTTATAAAAAATGACGTGATATGTAATTATAAACGCAGAATATAATAATGCCAAATAAAAATGTGTTACAAGCATGACTAAAACATAAGACTGTTTTTCACTTAGGCAATACGTTACGTTGGCATGGTGATTAATTTCCATATAACTCGTTTCGAAACAACGTTCACGATTCCACAAAATGGCTAAAATAGAGGCCACTAATAACTAATTCTATAAGAAATCGATTCTATGAACGATAAGTACAAAATGCTCTATAACTCAAGAAATACAAAAATGAAACTGGTTAGACCCGTGCCTTAGATTAAAATATGTAACTCTAAATACAAAACTAAAGTAGAGGCCTTGTGGTAGACATAAGCTACATTACCATCAACCTAAATTTAAAATATGACCAACGTTAAATAGTAGTTTTCATGATAATCTATTTTTTTAAGTCTGAAACATGTTAGACAATTCAAGGATAATCTATGCAAAACAACAGGCATAATTTTATCTTAATACCGCAAATCGTATGTAGTCCAGCTAAGAAATTATTTTTCGGATAAGTAAGGGAGCAGATGTCAAAAAATTGGTCTACTAAAACCGTCGAGAATAAGTATTTCGCCAGTTACAATAGTGAAACACATTCCGGGTAATATTGTCATTTGCATCGTCGAAAGCCGCAGGCTTGTGTTACTTCGCGGAGCATGACGTTGTCTTCTTATATCATGGAACGTTGGCGTCATGACATGTTGTTATACATTGTCGGGAGGCAAATCAGTAAACATTATTTCAATCTAAAACCAGTGAGCACTTTCTAGTCAGCATACGGCCGTGCGATAATCTCATCAAACGATTTTGTAGAACAACGCTGCCTTGAATTCGAAATTAGTGAATCGCTGACCATTAACGTGAGCAAAATTATCCATGACATTAGAAATCTGACATATCATTCAAGAAATCAATCCTGTGATCACAAACTGAACGTTGATACTGGAAACAATTTAGCTTGTCGACATTTAAACCAAATGGCTTGGAAAAAATCAAATTTGTCGCAAAGTATTAATGAAAATTTTTAAGTACACGAGAGTTATATTCAAGTTTTCACAAGTGACCTAGTAGAAAATATATATAAACATTAATAAAACATCAAATACTCATAATATATTTCAGCGCAAAATATTGTTAAAGACACGTGAAGCGAGGTTGCTAGTGTTCTAGTATCTGTTCATGTGCTATTTGTATACACTTTTTTCTCAGTTATAAGGTGTTTACATTTGTCGCTGCTTCAGGGTAAAAATGCTTTCTCTAGTCCAAAAGGAATCAAACTGCTTTAGATAGCGCTTTCTAATGATCAGTTTCTCGTATTTATATTCTTTTTTCAAGCTACACCTGATATAGAATCTAGTATATTGAATAAATACTGAACCAAATAATCTTACACAGATTGAATAGACCACCTATATTAAAATTCAAAATATAAGCCATACGAAGTTTTATTTGTATATTATGTTTAAGAAATATATTTCAAATGAGTTAAATAAATATTTATGGGCACTACAATGTATATGCTGTTTACAAGGTACACAATCTATACGCCATTTTGAAAGAACTAGTGATTATGATAAGAATTTCATAATATACGGTATAGATAGTAACGGTAAAGAAAAAATATAATAACAAAGTAAAAACGGCTAATGTGCAAGACTAAAACATAAAGCTGATTTGCATTTATACAATGTGTTACGTGGATATGGTAAATAGTTTCGAACTGTCGCCTAGGATATTACTTGAAGGTAAAAAATTGGCAACTTATTTCTAATTCTAAAAGTAATAGATCAAATCCAGGAAACGCATAAAATGCTCAATAAAACAAGATACAAAATAATCTAACAAATTAGAGCCAATCTAAAATTGCAAAAATTTAACTAAATAATTTACTGAAATATTAACTTTGCGGAAGACCATGGATATATATATATATATATATATATATATATATAGTAGACGCATTATCCTGTTATGGAGAAAGCGTCACCTACTGCTCAGATTTCGATGCGGGCAAAATTCGAACCGCAACACATTTGCTTCGGAGTCTGTAGACTACATACTGTGCCACACCTGCCACACAGTGCGCGCAAATTTAGATCAAATAAGAACATGTTTTTGGTTCCAATTCCTCCAGGTGGAACCAATTTTTCCTTATTTAAAAAACATATAGTTCTAGATAATTACCCCAATAAATCAAAGTAATACAGACAAAGTATTACTTGGAGAAGTCATATTTAATTAATTAATATAGACAAATATATTATTTTAAACATTTCGTCAGGATAAACGAAACATTGTATTAGCTGGAAAAGGTAATTTGACCGGTAGGGCGAGATTATCCATATTGGGAGCCACCAAATACTGTCAAAGATTACCGCGATGGGGGCTCTGGTCGTGTTTAACTTTTAAGGATGTCTAATCAAATTCATCAGCTGTTAGATGAGTTTAAATTCTCATGATTTTCGCACGACTGGCGCAAAGGATTGCGTTCCTATATTATCAAACAAATTTGTTCCGTCTCGAGCCCAGTTCGTTGCAAATTCTGCACAATACTTGAGGAGTATGCAGTAAGGTGGCAACTTATCTATTAAATGATCTGCGTTTGCTACCTACTACAAAGGTTAATCGATTACGACTACGTATGGTTAATCAATTTCCTGACATAAGCCTCAAATTATATATATATATATATATATATATATATATATATATATATATATATATAAAGAGTTACCAAGAAATTATAAACACTACACATGTAAGAAAAGGAATTCATTAAGTATATCTGGTTCGTTTATCATTAAAATTCGTCAAATTTTGACCATACTTTGCTGCAAACGGAGATAAAGCAGAAACAATATTTCGGGATTTTGAGAATATATAGATTTCTCTAGGCTTCCAGTAAATTATTGCCAATTATAAGTCGTATTCCAGCTTACGCTATTTGTGAGTAGAACCTACTGATAAGCGCTTAAAACATTATTTTCTAATAGCCATCATCTTCATGCTTTTATACAAATTAACAATGCCATTTGAAAACGATATATTCAGCTGATGTCTAATAGTAGAATTTTTATTATATTATTAACTAGTTATTGCGTCAGGTAGAAAAATCAATTTATCAAGTAGACTGCTATTTTTGTAATTCGGAATAAGTGAAGTGATGTCATAATTTGACAGGGACTTGGCTCACATAGGGACACGTTTGCTTCGAAATGAAGATATCTTCGCATTGCCCTTACCACATACTTCGCGCAATTTTGAGTCATATAGCAACTATTGGTTTTCGTTTATGCGAAACCTAACGGAATATCTTTAGTTCTGAATTTCTAAATGGCCTCACGTAACTTGTGATTATACAACTTACGGCAGGACACTTAAATTATAATAAACTGATTTCGAATAGCAGGCTTTTGATTATGTATGCATATATATATATATATATATATATATATATATATATATATATATATATATATATATATATATATATAAAGTGGATAAAGGCCATTTATTTCGTGAATACTAATCATCGCTATACAATCATACATTTATATACATTCTGGGTTTTCAATTGATTATGCTAGTGGTAACAAATCTGATTCGCTTTTACTTCAATTTCTTGTTTTAGCTGGTTGGTAAGTGTGTATGCGTTTGTGTTTGTGTGTGTGCGTGTTTGCATGTAAAGGTCATTCTCGCTGTATTGCAAATTGATGTCTGGGATCTGGTCATTATTGTTTTGATGGCTTGAGAATTAACCATTTCTGCTCATTGTTCGCTGTTACGTGTACGAGTGCTACTTTTCCCAGTTTAGTTTATCGTTTTACCTAACTGCGCAAATTTTAGTTCTGCACATGGTAACAGCGCCAGTGTGGATTGCAGTGTTGAACGCTGATATTGTTTGGAAACTTCTGTCACCTTATGCGCCTCTGTTATTTCCACTTCAATTTGTTGCCAATCCGATTGTATGTTTGTTGATTCTAGTCAAGTGCTTGTTTGGTCTCGACTAGATACTAGTAGATTGTTGTTGAATTTTTTTATTCTTGGCCAATCGATAGGAATATCATGTTGATGAAACTTTTGAATATTAAGGTCAGGTGCTTGTTGTTTTATATAAAGGGCTTAATAAATAAATAATAATTTTTCTAATTTCGCTTTATGTAGAATTGTGAAATTGGTCGAATTGACTGGGTGCCCCGTTGCTAATATGTGATCGGAAATAGCTGATTTTCCTGAAGTTGCCAAGCCATTGTTAATCAATTCCTGTGGCAAATGTTGCTGGATTCTGTTTATCAATTGCTTCTTCGTACGTTCGATATATGAGCTACGCACATGCATGAGAGTTTTTAGACTATGAATGGTTTGGAGAGAATTGGCAATTTATCTTTGGCATCCAACCTCATGATTCTCTGTGTTCTGTTATTCTATTCACTAAGGAGAACTTTCCCAGTGTTAAAGTTAATATGACATTTAAAACACAGAGAATCATGAGGTTGGATGCCAAAGATCAATTGCCAATTCTCTCCAAATCATTCATAGTCTAGAAATTCTCATGTATGTGCGATAGCACATATATCGGACGTACGAAGAAGCAATTGATAAGCAGAATCCAGCAAAATTTGCCACAGAAATTGATTAACAAAGGATTGCCACCGTCAGGAAAATCAGCTATTTCCGATCATATATTGGCAACGGGGCACCCTGTCAATTCGACCAATTTCACAATTCCACATAAAGCAAAATCAGAAAATTTATTATTTATTTATGAAGCCCTTTATATAAAACAACAAGCACCTGACCTTAATATTCAAAAGTTTCATCAACATGATATTCTAATCGACTGGCCAAAAATAACAAAATTCAACAACAATCTACTAGTATCCAGTCAAGACCAAACAGGCCCTCGACTAGAATCGACAAAAATACAATCGGATTAGCAAAAAACTGAAGTGGAAATAATAGAGGCGCATACGGTGACAGAAGTTTCCAAATAATATGAGCGTTCAACACTGCAATCCACACTGGCGCTGTTACCATTTGCAGAACTAAAATTTGCGCAATTAAGTGAAACGATAAACTACACTGGGAAAAATAGCACTCGTACATGTAACAGCGAACAATGAGCACAAATGGTTAATTCTCAAGCCATCAAAACAATAATGACCAGATCTCAGACATCACTTTGCAATACAGCGAGAATGACCTTTTCATGCAAACAGGCACACACACAAACACAAACGCATACACACTTACCAACCAGCCAAAACAAGAAATAGAAGTAAAAGCGAGTCAGATTTGTTACCACTAGCATAATCAATTGAAAACCCAGAATGTATATAAATGAATGATTGTAGAGCGATGATTAGTATTCACGAAATAAATGGCCTTTATCCACTTTGTTATTAATGTGTTTTTTCTTCCTAATTATATATATATATATATATATATATATAAATATATGTTGATCGTAAAATATCAATATTGCTTCTGGGAGCAAATGCAATTTATTCCGCAGGAATTTGTAATGTTTTTGAGTTAATGTTTCGTTCAAAGTGAACCAATTTGAAGCACGTAAGTCCATAATTAGATACAATTACGCCCGACCTGACATTGTACAACATATAACATGACAATTTAAGACATATTTGATTGTAAAATATTGTCTGGCATTTCATTTTACTTATATATATATATATATATATATATATATATCACATTCCAACAATTTACTAGCATCCAGGCAAGATTAAGCACCCTCTCGCCCAGACTTAACAAACTTTCGAGCAGATTGGCAACAAACTTAAGGGAAGAAAGCAGCTGCACATACGGACAGAAATTTCAAAACAATATGAGCATTCAACCTGCGCTGTTACCAAGTGAAGAAAACAAAAATATGGAACAAGGGAAACCAAAGGCTACACTCCAAAAAATAACATTTGTATCCGTAACAGCTAACAATGTGAGCAGTTGGTTAATTCAAAAGAATGACCTCAACTCAGACATCACTCTGCAAAACAGCAAGAACGACCTTAACATGTAAACAGACACACACACAAAAGACACAAACGCATACACACTTACCGATCAAACTAAACAAAAAATAGAAATTAAATCGAGTCAGATATTTTTGCCACCCACATAATCATGAGAAAACCCAGAATGTATATAAATGAAAGATTGTAGAGCGAGTTTAGAATTCTCGAAATAAATTGCCATTAACACCTTTCTTATTAATGTTTTTTATTTCTTACTAAAAGTACACTTTGTAATAATATTCGAAGGCAATGGACATTATATATTTGTATGTATATATATATATATATATATATATATATATATATATATATATATATATATATATATATAATTAACATACTGAATTATCCAAGTGGAACTTTGTCAGCTGTACAATTACAGATTGGGAATGGCCGTTTTAGAAAGATATGTATTATTTAATTAGAATTTTGACCCACTTGGAGGAAATACTAACAAAAGACACAATTTGGCATATGATATAAAGTTGCATGTATCATGCGGCATGGTTTGCGCAGTTGAAAGAGTCTTATACTTCAAAGTAATTGTGCCCCAGTTTGAGTATTGTCTATAGCAAATTACAGAAAGTGGTTAACGAGAATGCAGTAAAATGTAACCGGTCTACTGAATGAATTATCTGTGCTAAGTGAGATAATGTTTAGTTTATTATTAGGATATATATATATATATATATATATATATATATATATATATATATATATACATATTTATTGCCAAATTTCAGTCAAAGGTCTTAAATTGAATACAACTTATTTATATGTCATTTTATCTAATGTATTATGTCGTATAAGTGGCTGTTAATTCAAACTCCTCGAATTAAGAGATTATAAATCGATTCCATCTGATGTGAAGGTAAACCAAAACACCTTGTTTGGTATATAACTTAATATTGCGTGTATTATGCAGCATAGTTCGCAAAGTTGATATATTTCTAGAACCCACATCACTTTTTCTCAGATTTGAAAGTTGTCTGTGGCAAATTCTGGGTATTTGTTGATGAATTCATAATAAGGGTGAAAATGGTCTATTGGATATATTGCCTTTGCTACCTGTCGCGAAGTTTAGTCTATACGGAGAACATAAATATAATCAAAATCACGGCCATTTTAATTAAAATTAATGCAACTTCTCCATGTGTTATTGTAACAATTTTATAATGGAAGTTCTTGGTTGGTTCGGTAGATCTTTTTGTATTTAGAGATTTATTTAATGTTTCATCTGAATGAAGAATAGCCAAAAATGTATGCTGGTGAATTGCTTAAAAATTCGTGTATTATACCGCAGGAGTGGCGCAGGTTTTTTGCCTAGGTCACTTAGGCAAATGTACCTTGGTTCGAGCACCCTCCGGTTGATAGTCTGCACAGTACCCGGTAAGGTTGTGACCGTTGTTCTCAATGAGGTTTCAATGCTACCTGCAACAATGCTAATTTTATACTAAGAAAATATATGTAATAAAATTTGGCCATTGGAAATCATTTTTATTTAGATTCTCCAAGTGCCATGATGTCTGTTGAATTTATGAGAGATCGGGGTTGTCCGATGTGAAATTCTCTACCCAAGAGATTAAAAATAGTTTTTTTAACTGATGGAATGGCAAACAAAATGTAATAAATTGGTATATGACTACAAATTGCATATAGTTTTTGCCAGAGGTCGCGCATTGAATAGATTTCGATAATTAGAAGCAATTAATCTTCGTTTGGTGCATTGTCAACAGTGAATTCCGCAAGTACATGATGAGCTCTCCGTAAATATGAAGTTGCTCTACTGGATGAATTGTCTTTTCTATTTTATGCAACTTTTTCACATCAAAGAAAGTTAATCAAAACCCATAAGTTATTCTATAACTTTAAATGATATGTAATTTGTGACAGGTTTGGTGCACGGAATGGAGTCCTGGACACCAAAGTAAGCTTTCTCTGGTTTGCACTCAAACCGGGTCACATTCCGCGAATTATCTGATGAGTCTCCAATGAGGAGGAAACTAGTGTACTGGATGAATCACCTTTCTACCAAATGCGATGGTTATTTTATAGTGAGAAGTTATATTTAATAAAATTATTTCATTAGATTTCAATTTAATATAACTTTTCCATATAAAAGGATGTCTGTTGTATTACTGCATATCGGGGTGGCTAGTTCAAATTCCTGGAACTAATTGATTACAAACAGGTCACACCTGATGGAAATACTAGCAAAAATAATTTTTTATATTTTTTTAAATAACAGTTAACGTATAGCAGGTGAAGCGGAGCGGAAATAAATATACACCGAAGCAAATTTTTCCAGGTTTGAGCCCAGTCCGTGACAATGTCTGAACCGTATTTGATATTGTAATCTTTTATGTCATTCTCACATTATAATGCTTCCCGTGTCTACACCTGAGGTCATAAGTATTCATAATTTGTAAGTGTAATTTTTTTGCAATTAGTGGTTGAAAATTTATAGACTTTAAATAAACACAATTGAGCACATGACTACTTATACATGTTTAAAGGCCCCAAGTAAATCTTTGATATTACTATAAATGAGATCAATATGTAATAGTCTTAATTTCTAAAATTACTCGTCCCTGTACGCTCATAGTTTCATTACTAATTACGTATCTTTATTTCTACACAAAATAAGTCGGCCTCATTTCCTGTTCTGTTGTAGTAGAATCGCCAGGTATTTATTACATTTACTAATCAGTTAACACAATAACTGATTGCATCTTCATCATGACTTATCTAACTAAATGAATATATGTTCCCTGTCGTACATTCGGGTCAAATCTAGCAATCACGCGCGTTTTAATTCATGAATGATCGTGATAACAACTGAAAATTAAATTACTCAAAACACTTGCTAGGTGCGATTCTGATATATTTAATAAAATTAGGCAAATATACCATCTTAAGAAGCAATAATAAAATCTGCAACACAAACTGACACAGAGTCAAATGAAAATGTCTTTTGACTACACGTTTTTATTTAAATTCATGTCTATTGATGTGCATTTTATACCTTTTCTTTAAACTTTATTGCATATTATATTGTGACAAACTAAATATAGATTTGTGAGCATTTTTCACAAATGGGTAAGACTTAAAAAATTTACGAGTGTACCAATTGCTTCAAAATATTTCAAATCATTACAGTCGAAAAGTTCAAAGACAACTAATTACGAGAATCTCTAGTACTAATAAAATTCAACTGTTCATGAAACAAGAAGCAGTTTTAAAACAGACGTAATTAATACCGTACAAGAAATATGACACAGATGTACGGACATATTCAATCTCGAGTAAGATTGATTATATCTTTGTGAATAAATGACCAGCGTAAAGGTGGTGTTTAGTGTGCTTAATCAATATTTTCAAAACCAAAAACCTGTAGAAGCCAGTTAACTTGTTGGGGTTTAACTAATACATAATATGAAAAAAAATCAATTTTTTATTTTTGGACAATTGATTTTGTCGTTTGTTTCGTAAAACATAGTTTCATTTTTTTAGATAATGGAATTTTTTATCTTTTCTTTGTGCATATTTTCGAAGATTTTGACTTGATTTTGATGAATTTAATATTCATTCTTCTTGAGATTTTTTTGTGTGGTACGCACGCTGCATGTTCCTGGCCTAACATTATTGGTTTCTTGAAAGTCATTTATCAAAGCGTTATTTAGACAAGAAATTATTTAAGTTGACTACAAATTATTATTCTTTTTGATATTACGGAAAAGCTCTTATTTCACTTCAGGTAATAATAGTGGATAATCTGTTTTCAAGGTTTTCGATTCTGAAAAGGACCCAGTGGCAATCAGTGAGATGGAGAGCATACATACATTGCTGTAATAAATATATTGTAATATATTTTATTTTAATATAATAGATAACAGCATTAAGTGCAAGGATACAGAGCAATTAACCGAAGGACTTAAGAAATTTAGTTTAAGAGAAAGTGCTGAAGAATTTACTTGTTCTAAGTTAGATGATCATTCCGCATATATGGATAAACTGAGCCCGGCGACTCAAGGACTCTACTTTGGTTGTGACCAAAGGACCTCTACGAACCTATCGTTTGACGTTCGCCTTAATTATATGATCCAAGAAACCTTCTGTTATAAATCTGTCAATCACATTATGATATTTAGGAGATTGTAGCGTTCTTTTATCCCACATTCTTGACCAAAATATATAGTGGCTAAAAGACGCAATACCAGCTCCTACTGATGAGTCGCCAGTAAGCACGAAACGAATGTGCATGAGATTTTACTTTCCGTTCATGCTGTCCTTGGTTTATCCTTCTGTTCACAACTGAACCAATTTGTTACTAGGTTCGCAACACCTATTACGTACTTGTTTATATATTAGTTCTCCGCAACAAACAGTATTTAATCACATTATTAGTTTGGTGAGAAGTGGGGTAAATATAGTTGAATACTTTTCTCTGAAAGGTAGTTTAATCATGTTTGTGAATGGCGAGATATTGTTCACATAGAATAGAGTCGCTGGTTTTTTTTAAATTGCCGAACGGATTGCGTGAAATTGATTTAACTAAAAGTAAGTATATTGACCGTTGTCGCCGAGGACAAGGGTGATTATAGCTTATTTCATGGCCTGAGAAGTTCGTATGCAATGATGTTTAATTTTTAATTCACATGGAAGGTGTCGACTTTCAATTTGTTAAGATGTAAAATTTGTTGCTCTTTCGGACAGAGTACTTTTCATTTGCAAAATTTGCATCTCATCGTAAACAAACTAAAGCGGAATAATCCGAATAAACAATAAATTTTCTTTTACGAATAATGTCAATAAAATGGCGAAATGCGTCGTGGATAGGAAGAATCCGTCAACCAAATTTACCATATCTTGTTTTTACTGATTGCAGAGAACGCAAGAGAAAAATTATTGACATCTGAAATCTATTGATCTTATGCTCCAATATGGCACAAATTCAAAGCCCAAATGGTGGGCAGAAAACCTCATTAGAAATCTAGGTTTGTTAGAACATTAGCATTTGCTAACAAGTTGACCGCAAGACAAAACAATTGATTGTCCTTTGATGACCAATAAATAATGGAGTTTATGCTTGGTATATTTTATTTTATACATTTCAGCATATAATATTTATAATTTTGTGATAGACCTTGCAGGAACTTGTGGCAATAGTTGAGAAGAATTTCGATTTTCAGAAATTTTTCAAACATGAAGACGACAAAATAGTCTTAATCACGTTAGAGTTGTAAGGCAAAAGCGGAATACTTTATGGTGTAATATAATTTGTGAAGGAATAAAAGGTGGTTTCTGCCAATGTTGTTTTTTCATAATTTATTTTCAATTCGTTCTGTGCAAAGTACGATGTAAATATATTAAATTATTTTGAGTAATTTTCTAGGTCAGAATTAAAGTTATTATGTCATTAAGACATGGTCTATTGATTGTGTTAAAGGATAAAATTAAATCTTTCTAGCGATGTATTAGAATTTTAGAATTTATTTGCATTTGGTTTCGACTAAGAGTTTAACCTACGATAATATCTGCAAAGCTCTGCTTTGGTGGATAAACGATAAAACGATATTTCCTTAAAAACGTCACAACCTAGAGTGTTTTGCAAGACCTTTGCTACAATAAATCTGTGAGAAAAATTCACTCTGTAAACCTATATTACAACTGAAACACCGACAACCGTAGGTGAGAATGGGCCCACCCACAGCTGTTGCAAAAAACACCACTTAAGGCATCTCGGCATCAAAACTTCACTTGAAATCTAAAACAGTTGCACCACATGTGTATGCGATACATATTTCACTATTTCTATGATAAAGAATATGCAAGAATTTACTGAGTTCTATTGTCGGATAAATTTTGCATATCAGCTGCTCATTTGGACTGGCGTTACTGTCCATATTAGTGTCTTTGAAGGTACTTCTACTCGGATGAAAAGAATCAACATTACGTGTGGCAAAAATTTTTAGGACGTTTTTTGTCTTTTTTTTGAGTCAAGTTAATGCTCTATTTTCTAGTTTTGGCTTATGATCGGCCATCGAAGGGAATTGGCTAACGTTTGGAGAATTCTCCAAAGAATAAATGCAGTTTCGGCTATAGAAGAACTTCGGTTGGTTAATGCACAGATTATTTCGGAGCATGAAAGTTGTAGAACGAGGCAATTCTGATATAACCAATTCAGTTAGAGATATTAGGCCTTAATTTTATTTACTTTGCTGCACCATTGACGAAAATGCCAGAAATGTTGGTACAACGTGCTACGAATCTCTCAAAGGAGGTAATTCCGTCGTTTTCATATGTTGGACACTGAGATATATACTGGGAATTCTTAGATTCAAGAAAATTCATGATTGAAGGAAACATTCTGTTAAGCCTATAGAACTTTATATGCAAGGATAAAAACGGAATGCTACGAAAAGCGCTAAAGGTAGCGTAATTAATTGAAATTTTAAATTTATGGCACATGTACCATTCAAATTTCACATACTAATAACGGAACTTCTGTCACTTATAGAATAGTTTGAAGTTGAAACTGGCTTATATTAAAAATGGTGCCGCTGACCGAATTAGTTAAGTTCAAACGAGACAAAGCAAACTAAAACTTTCTTGAAAAGCGGCTATCAGCTTCATGCTGCTGTTGACGAAACGTTTCGCAGAAAATTTGTAATATCACACAAACTCTGAAATGGTCTTCTGTTAGGTTGAAAAATTGCACTGCCAGACGCGTAGCGTTCACAAATTAATTGATAACCACGGACAGTATTTTTTCAATTTAAACTATGCAAATATTGTGAAATCTTTAATAAAATTTTCCAATCGTAGTATTTGAGAAAAAAGTACGAAAATATATAACCTTTTTTCAAATTTACGTTCCGTAAATTTCAAAGGATTGTAGTGAAGTAATTTCTAATTTTTAAATATTTAGTAGAAGGTTGTATTTATAATAATGTGCTAAAAAATACAATACTCCATAAATAGCCAATGGTACATGACCAGAAGTGCAGCATTAAAATTTAGTCGCGGGAATAAAATTCTTGTTGTAATTATTGTGAAATTTTGAGGTCATTTTCTTCTGAAAAATTGCCAAACTTTCCTGTGCGTACGGTGTCAGCCCTGAAGATGAGACTGGAAATGAAGTCTCGAAAATTCGGAAAAAAAGAGTGTAAAATCTTGTTCCAACGTCATTTTTCAAACATGCAACTAATGGAGGGTTTCAAAATTAAGGGAAATGTGAGAATCCAGCAATGAAGGCCAATAATGGTTGCACCTGGAAATGAATAGGATTCTAGATTTTACCGACCTACGAGTGCTCTCAATTGTCCCGCACACGATAAATGCGGTCAAATCCACAACAAGAAGGACAGCACTGAGCATCAAACCTCAACAATAAAGTTTGAAAGTTTGCTTTTGGTGAGACTTAAGAATGATGAACTAAGAGAGATGTTGTTTGGTAAAAGTGCAACGACGTAGTTCTGACTGCAACCATTTCTCGAGTGACGATAAATAAAACCGTCGGCTACTATTCAGTGGTGACGCCTTCGATTAAAAAACGCGCCGGGAGCTCTATTTAGGCTTGATTTGAACACAAAAGCACATCTACACAGATGCGAAAGGTTTAAAATTTTTATTTATTTTAATTTAATTACGTCACAAAATATATAATATGTTACCCTTAATGCTCAAATGGGCGATTAAAATATGATAAACCAGAGAATGCTTGCTCAGGTACAGCAAACAACAAAAACAAAAAAATTGGATGATGTAGAGGATGTTGAATCCTCCGCCTTTTATAAAATGACCTTGAATGATAAATTTAAACCACCATAGCTGATTGTAACAATTTTATTTAAAAAGAATTTTTTCTTTTTATTTTCCAGAACATTCTTTGTTTAAAGACTTGATTTTTAAAATTGTGCGCTAATTTCAGTTTTTGAGTATCGTGCTTCCGAGCTGGTTGTACATTTTCGTTTGCTGCATTTTTAACATTTCTCTCCATAATAAACGATTACAACATTATACAATATACATCTTTCAACACTTGCCTTGTGTTCTGATATAATATAACAATGAGGAGGAGTCTTGGAACAGGTAATTTATTTATTATTGTGGGTCACGTACACATCAAAGCAGATTATTACTGAAGATATAGCTTTCCAACTTTCACCTTCAAAGCGCCACAAGTAAGTGTCAATTTAAGTATCATAATTCTTGATCATGAATGCCGATATTAAATTAGAAGATGTATTTCATTTAGGGCAGGACCTAATGGAATTAAATCTTATTGACACAGATAACAATGTAGGCAAAACAGACTCTACTGTGAATATTAGGACATCTAGCGAACTGGCATCTATGGGGCTTACTAACACCAATAGGTTATGGGCCTCAACAATGATTCAATTATTTTGTAATAGAGTCACTAGTTGGTTACTCTTCTATGAAGTGGTCGTTAATTGTAAACGCTCACTCTCTACATTGCGAATCGTCACACGCAATGCCAACGTTTAGCATTTTGTAGAGTCCCATTCCCCGATAGTAAATACACGCCTGTTGATTACCAGATCAGCTTTTGTCTGAGTATCAATCTATTCTTCCGGTCAAATGCATTTGGAATACTCCACATATAATGATATACGAAACCTATCAGTTAAGCCTCCTGGACCAACTCCTATCAAATTCATCGGTGGAAATCTCATTAATTTAAATTGTAGATTGACATGCATGCTAATACTAAATGAAATACTTTGTATAATATGATAATTTGGCAATAAAATGAATATTGTCTGGTACCGTAAGCTTTTCCGCAATGAAAATGTGTACCAGTTAACACTAAAAAAAGACTACTTTAAAGTAACTTGGTTTTTTTATCAAGATTCACATGCAAAAAAGTAACTTAGACATTCAATGAACGGAGTTGCTGTTCATACGTCTTTGTATTGTAATAATAGCTCATTCGCTATAGCAAATATATATATAAAATTGTCAAAATATTATAAAAATAAATGTTTATACACTACTTACATCAGACATCAGCTGTGTTTCAAACATACAAATAATATTTAGATACTGCAATATGTGCAATTTTTAATTAGGTGTTTTCCACCTAGTAACAACTTAGTTCAAATATGACCAGATGCATAAAACAAAGTTAGCATAAACGGTAGGTATAATCTCGTATACATTCGTTTCGTGCTTATTGGTGACTCATCAGTACGAGCCTGTATTACGCCCTTCATTCCCTTTTTATTTGGGTGAGGAATGTGGGAAAAAATGGTAGTAAAATATCTTATACAAAAGTGTAAATCTGCAGTAGTAAAGCTATCTATATATAAAGACATCGACATTGCGACTTTAAAGCCAACTCAATATATAAAATATAAATAAAAAGTCTGTGACGGGTACCAACATTATAGAAATTGTGTCAGTATCCAATACCAAAATTATGACACCGAAAAGGTACATGTTACAAACATTAAAGGTTGCCGAGTCGTTCCTTGGTACCAACACAATGGATTTCAAGAAATAACAATTTTAATTAAATTTCTAATAAACACCCACATGTCTAAGCAATGACGTCTAGAAGTAGATTTATTCTCCTCTAGTTGGTATTTTCTCATCACTAAATTTTCTTCTATCCACGAAGCTGATCTTTTCGATTCACCTATCAATAGTGTATCAGATGCCGGAACTTTCTTGTCAAGTGTTACACCGACGTCTCAATTGTTTCAGTATCGATTTCAACCTAATGAAATTTTGAAACGCAACGATTCAGAGATATACAGTCCACTTTGTCGGTTACATATATGACTCCTTTTTTCAATATAATGGTAAACGCCTGTTGAACCCAACAAATTTCTCCACCATACTACTGTCAATCTGTCCTCGTAGACAGTCATCTGTAAATGTTGACCCACCACGTCTTTGTGCCGCCCACGTCTCCCGGTGCACGTCTTCTATTTTTGGTATGACGGTATGATACGTCATACCGTCATTCTGAAGACATAATCACAATGTCCAATTTCCACTGAAAACTGAGTTCTGCTTAAACTTATATCAATTGCGAATATCTGCAAGACATTGCGGATCATATTGTATTCTTGCATAGAACTAGGCTACACGTCTTAAATCTGTGTCCGTCCACGAACCAATCAAACTAAGTTACAGATCGTTAACGGATTGCTAATAAAATGTAGGTGGACTTTGTAAACGACTTATTAAAACAGTAGAGTGCAATACAAACTTATCTCTATACCTATTAAATACTATTTGCGGAGAACTAGCATATATATATATATATATATATATATATGTATATATATATAAATATATATATATATATATATATATATATATATATATATATATATATATATATATATATATATATATGATATGTAGTGGAGTTATTTGCGAACCTAGTAACAAATTAGTTCAGTTGTAATCAGAAGGATAAACCAAAGACAGCATGAACGGAATGTATAAACTCATGCACATTCAGTAAGCACGAAACTAATGTGCATGAGATTATACTTTCCGTTCATGCTGCCTTTGGTTTATCCTTCTGCCGTCAGTGTAATGTATCCACAGCATTATTTACATTGTACTGCGACAATCGATGCGCCCTGGGCAAAAAGCCTAAAGCTCCCAACAACTCAATGTAGTGCTAAACCTCAATCTGGACGTCATCAAACCCTGCATCGTCTGAGGTAAAACAGCTTGATGGGATTCATTATTTCTTCGGTTAAGCAATTTGTCACAGGTGGTTGGAGTAAGCGTACTCAAGTCATAAACTTGGTGCTGCTCCCTGTTTAATCTAGAACACCGTATGTAGTCCTATAAATACAGTCTATCGATCGAATGTCAAGCAATTTTGATTTCCTTTATACCAGCGACTTGAATGGTTACTAAAATTAAGATCCACTATTCTAATGTTATTGTTAAATCCCTAATTTCATTGACACCTTCGTAAGCCATAGATGATAATAAAATATGAGGCAATATATGTTTGCTCTATTTCTTCATTCTTTATTCTTGTTCATGCATGTTTTAATATTTAATAGTCAACTACGGTTCTCTGGTGTTTTATATGACAACCTAATTGGAATCTACTTTCACGCAGAATCTCACCATATTTCTGGCAGATTTTTCATTTTAATTTTTAATTGACGTGTTCTCATCGGAATTCCGCAAGTGTTTCAGTATTTACTTACTTCCAATACCATGGAGCCTTAATAATGCTACACTCAATTAAGTTCCCATGATTAAAGTTTAAATGTATCATCCGTATTTTTATTGATTTTTTGAATGACTATTAAAATAGAAAATGAGCATTCTATTCTAAATAAATATTTTCACTTACTAGAATTATTTTAAACTAATTGGTTTAGTACCGCCAATACCTACTCCAGAAAGTAATCATAGGCTGCTTCAAGAAAAAATATTTAAGGTAACGCATTTTTCCTTAAAATAGTTTTTTATAATTTATTTCAAACTTTGTTAAAGTATTGAAAAACTGGTTCTGGAATTTACGAAAGTCAAGGATTGTAAGTAGTAGGATTGACATTTTAAACCATTTGTGACGCATATCATTAAAGTTGTCATAGATAATAAAGACAGAATGCTTAGCAATTTGCGAATGAAAATCTGGTCAAGACAATGCAATAAACAGATTTGGATTCAAATATGAAATATTTTGTAATATTTATCAACCACGAAAATATTTCTCAAGTTACTATTTATTCTGTTCTACTGATACCTAGATAGTAGAATATCAAGAGACAGAACATATTCTTATTACCAAAATATGGCCTTAAAATGAAAAAATGAACTATTTTCTTTATTAATTAAAGATGTTCTGCGCATTTTCTTATTAGGAAATCTATATTTTTGCCCCTTACAAAATTATTGCTGTTATTTATAAATTATATTTATTCATATATATCAAGTTTGTCAAAGGTATTCTTTGCATCAAATTTGAAAAATTATTGCTGTCTTGCATTTTAATTTTTCGTTTCATAACGTATATTGTCTGTTTAATTATATCCTGCCATAAGTAGAAAAGGTACATCATCCATTAATAAATATTTTTTAGGTAAATTGAAATTTAAAATATACCATTTTGTTTAAATATTTAGTTTCGCATTAGAAACTTCTTCTTTGTATCTTTTGACTATTTTGATTTAATTAGTTGTTAAATATAGTTAGTTGGATAAAACACACACATAGATGCTTTTCAATTAAAAGCTGATTCCGACGTGTGAATGCATGTGATTTTTTTTATGTTAAATATTAATTTCTGCAAGTATGTGCTTCCAGTTTTCAACGATTTATTCTAAGGTGGATTCCTGATGACACTGAGCGAATTGGGTTTTGCCAAGTTTTCCGAATGTAGTATCCGCGCTTGTAAGTAATTCATGAAAACTGGTAATCACAGAATCAATTATCCAAAATCAAATACACGACCAATAATCTAGTATGTTGTTAGTCTTTGTTCTAACATCTTGTGGCGCATTTCATTAAAATTGTCATAGATATTAAAGACAGAATGCTTAGCAATTTGCGGATGAAAATCTGGTCAAGACAATGTAATGAACAAATTTTGATTCAAATAAGATATATTTTGTACTAATTGTCAACCACGAAAACATTTATCAAGTTACTATTTATTCCGTTCTACTGATACCTAGATAGTAGAATATCAAGAGACAGAACATATTCTTATTACCAAAATATGGCCTTAAAATGAAAAAATGAACTATTGTCTTTATTAATTAAAAATGTTCTGCGCATTTTCTTATTAGGAAATCCATATATTTGCCTCTTACAAAATTATTGCTGTTATTTATAAATTATATTTATTTATATATATCAAGTTTGTCAAAGGTATTCTTTGCATCAAATTTGAAAAATTATTGCTGTCTTGCATTTTAATTTTTCGTTTGATAACGTATATTGTGTCTGTTTAATTATATCCTGCCACTCGTGAAAAGATTTTCCATTAATAAATATTTTTTAGGTAAATTGAAATTTAAAATATACCATTTTGTTTAAAATATTAAGTTTCGCATTAGGAAACTTGCTTCTTTTGTATCTTTTGACTATTTTGATTTAATTAGTTGTTAAATATGGTTAGTTGGATAAAACACACACGTAGATGCTTTTCAATTAAAAGCTGATTCCGACGTGTGAATGGATGTGATTTTTTCATGTTAAATATTAATTTCTGCAAGTATGTGCTTCCAGTTTTCAACGATTTACTGTACGCTGGATTCCTGATTACACTGAGCGAATTGGCTTTTGCCAAGTTTTCCGAATGTATTATCCGCGATTGTAAGTAATTCATGAAAACTGGTAATCGCAGAATCAATAATCCAAAATCAAATACACGATCAATAATCTAGTATGTTGTTAGTCTTTGTTCTAACATCTTGTGGCGCATTTCATTAAAATTGTCATAGATATTAAAGACAGAATGCTTAGCAATTTGCGGATGAAAATCTGGTCAAGACAATGTAATGAACAAATTTTGATTCAAATAAGATATATTTTGTAATATTTGTCAACCACGAAAACATTTATCAAGTTACTATTTATTCTGTTCTACTGATACCTAAATAGTAGAATATCAAGAGACAGAACATATTCACCCAATACCAAAATATGGCCTTAAAATGAAAAGCATGAGACTATTGTCTTTATTAATTAAAATGTTCTGCGCATTTTTCTTATTAGAAATCCATATTTTAGCCTCTTACAAGTATTGCTATTATTTAAATTATATTTATTCATATATATATCAAGTTTGTCAAAGGTATTCTTTGCATCAAATTTGAAAAAGTTGTTGCTATCTTGCATTTTAATTTTCGTTCCTTAACTTATATTGTCTGTTTAATTATATCCTGCCACTCATTGAAAAGATTTCCCTTTAATAAATATTTTTTAGGTAAGTGAAATTTAAATATACCATTTTGTTTAAAATATTACGTTTCCCATTAGGAAACTTGCTTCTTTTGTATCTTTTGACTATTTTGATTTAATTAGTTGTTAAATATGGTTAGTTAGATAAAACACACACATAGATGCTTTTCAATTAAAAGCTGATTCCGACGTGTGAATGCATGTGATTTTTTTATGTTAAATATTAATTTCTGCAAGTATGTGCTTCCAGTTTTCAACGATTTATTCTAAGGTGGATTCCTGATGACACTGAGCGAATTGGGTTTTGCCAAGTTTTCCGAATGTAGTATCCGCGCTTGTAAGTAATTCATGAAAACTGGTAATCGCAGAATCAATTATCCAAAATCAAATACACGACCAATAATCTAGTATGTTGTTAGTCTTTGTTCTAACATCTTAAGGCGCATTTCATTAAAATTGTCATAGATATTAAAGACAGAATGCTTAGCAATTTGCGGATGAAAATCTGGTCAAGACAATGAATTGAACAAATTTTGATTCAAATAAGATATATTTTCTAATATTTGTCATCCACGAAAACATTTATCAAGTTACTATTTATTCTGTTCTACTGATACCTAGATAGTAGAATACCAAGAGACAGAAAATATTCTTATTACCAAAATATGGCCTTAAAATGAAAAAAATGAATTATTGTCTTTATTAATTAAAAATGTTCTGCGCATTTTCTTATTAGGAAATCCATATTTTTGCCTCTTACAAAATTATTGCTGTTATTTATAAATTATATTTATTCATATATATCAAGTTTGTCAAAGGTATTCTTTGCATCAAATTTGAAAAATTATTGCTGTCTTGCATTTTAATTTTTCGTTTGATAACGTATATTGTGTCTGTTTAAATATATCCTGCCACTCGTGAAAAGATTTTCCATTAATAAATATTTTTTAGGTAAATTGAAATTTAAAATATACCATTTTGTTTAAAATATTACGTTTCCCATTAGGAAACTTGATTCTTTTGTATCTTTTGACTATTTTGATTTAATTAGTTGTTAAATATAGTTAGTTGGATAAAACACACACATAGATGCTTTTCAATTAAAAGCTGATTCCGACGTGTGAATGCATGTGATTTTTTCATGTTAAATATTAATTTCTACCAGAGTATGTGCTTCCAGTTTTCAACGATTTACTGTACGCTGGATTCCTGATTACACTGAGCGAATTGGCTTTTGCCAAGTTTTCCGAATGTATTATCCGCGATTTTAAGTAATTCATGAAAACTGGTAATCGCAGAATCAATTATCCAAAATCAAATACACGATCAATAATCTAGTATGTTGTTAGTCTTTGTTCTAACATCTTGTGGCGCATTTCATTAAAATTGTCATAGATATTAAAGACAGAATGCTTAGCAATTTGCGGATGAAAATCTGGTCAAGACAATGAATTGAACAAATTTTGATTCAAATAAGATATATTTTGTAATATTTGTCAACCACGAAAACATTTATCAAGTTACTATTTATTCTATTCTACCCAATTACCTAGATAGTAGATATCAAGAGACAGAAAATATTCTTATTACCAAAATACTTATTAAAATAGAAAAATGAACTATTGTCTTTATTAATTAAAATGTTCTGCGCATTTTTCTTATTAGAAATCATATTTTTACCTCTTACAAAATTATTGCTATTTATAAATTATATTTATTCCTTATATATCAAGTTTGTCAAAGTATTCTTTGCATCAAATTTGAAAAATTATTACTATCTTGCATTTAATTTTCGTTTGATAACGTATATTGTGTCCATTTTAAATATATCTGCCACTCGTGAATTTACTGCTAATACGTATTTTTTAGGTAAATTGAAATTTAAAATATACCATTTTGTTTAAAATATTACGTTTCCCTTTGGGAAACTTGCTTCTTATGTATCTTTTGACTATTTTGATATAATTAGTTGATAAATATGGTTAGTTGGATAAAACACACACGTAGATGCTTTTCAATTAAAAGCTGATTCCGACGTGTGAATGCATGTGATTTTTTCATGTTAAATATTAATTTCTGCAAGTATGTGCTTCCAGTTTTCAACGATTTATTCTAAGGTGGATTCCTGATGACACTGAGCGAATTGGGTTTCGCCAAGTTTTCCGAATGTAGTATCCGCGCTTGTAAGTAATTCATGAAAACTGGTAATCGCAGAATCAATTATCCAGAATCAAATACACGACCAATAATCTAGTATGTTGTTAGTCTTTGTTCTAACATCTTGTGGCGCATTTCATTAAAATTGTCATAGATATTAATGACAGAATGCTTAGCAATTTGCGGATGAAAATCTGGTCAAGACAATGAATTGAACAAATTTTGATTCAAATAAGATATATTTTGTAATATTTGTCAACCACGAAAACATTTATCAAGTTACTATTTATTCTGTTCTACTGATACCTAGATAGTAGAATATCAAGAGACAGAAAATATTCTTATTACCAAAATATGGCCTTAAAATGAAAAAAATGAACTATTGTCTTTATTAATTAAAAATGTTCTGCGCATTTTCTTATTAGGAAATCCATATTTTTGCCTCTTACAAAATTATTGCTGTTATTTATAAATTATATTTATTCATATATATCAAGTTTGTCAAAGGTATTCTTTGCATCAAATTTGAAAAATTATTGCTGTCTTGCATTTTAATTTTTCGTTTGATAACGTATATTGTGTCTGTTTAATTATATCCTGCCACTCGTGAAAAGATTTTCCATTAATAAATATTTTTTAGGTAAATTGAAATTTAAAATATACCATTTTGTTTAAAATATTACGTTTCCCATTAGGAAACTTGCTTCTTTTGTATCTTTTGACTATTTTGATTTAATTAGTTGTTAAATATGGTTAGTTGGATAAAACACACACATAGATGCTTTTCAATTAAAAGCTGATTCCGACGTGTGAATGCATGTGATTTTTTCATGTTAAATATTAATTTCTGCAAGTATGTGCTTCCAGTTTTCAACGATTTACTGTACGCTGGATTCCTGATTACACTGAGCGAATTGGCTTTTGCCAAGTTTTCCGAATGTATTATCCGCGATTGTAAGTAATTCATGAAAACTGGTAATCGCAGAATCAATTATCCAAAATCAAATACACGACCAATAATCTAGTATGTTGTTAGTCTTTGTTCTAACATCTTGTGGCGCATTTCATTAAAATTGTCATAGATATTAAAGACAGAATGCTTAGCAATTTGCGGATGAAAATCTGGTCAAGACAATGAATTGAACAAATTTTGATTCAAATAAGATATATTTTGTAATATTTGTCAACCACGAAAACATTTATCAAGTTACTATTTATTCTGTTCTACTGATACCTAGATAGTAGAATATCAAGAGACAGAAAATATTCTTATTACCAAAATATGGCCTTAAAATGAAAAAAATGAACTATTGTCTTTATTAATTAAAAATGTTCTGCGCATTTTCTTATTAGGAAATCCATATTTTTGCCTCTTACAAAATTATTGCTGTTATTTATAAATTATATTTATTCATATATATCAAGTTTGTCAAAGGTATTCTTTGCATCAAATTTGAAAAATTATTGCTGTCTTGCATTTTAATTTTTCGTTTGATAACGTATATTGTGTCTGTTTAAATATATCCTGCCACTCGTGAAAAGATTTTCCATTAATAAATATTTTTTAGGTAAATTGAAATTTAAAATATACCATTTTGTTTAAAATATTACGTTTCCCATTAGGAAACTTGATTCTTTTGTATCTTTTGACTATTTTGATTTAATTAGTTGTTAAATATAGTTAGTTGGATAAAACACACACATAGATGCTTTTCAATTAAAAGCTGATTCCGACGTGTGAATGCATGTGATTTTTTCATGTTAAATATTAATTTCTGCAAGTATGCGCTTCCAGTTTTCAAAGATTTATTCTAAGGTGGATTCCTGATGACACTGAACGAATTGGGTTTCGCCAAGTTTTCCGAATGTAGTATCCGCGCTTGTAAGTAATTCATGAAAACTGGTAATCGCAGAATCAATTATTTAGAATCAAATACACGACCAATAATCTAGTATGTTATTAGTCTTTATTCTAACATCTTGTGGCGCATTTCATTAAAATTGTCATAGATATTAATGACAGAATGCTTAGCAATTTGCGGATGAAAACTGGTCAAGACAATGAATTGAACAAATTTTGATTCAAATAAGATATATTTTGTAATATTTGTCAACCACGAAAACATTTATCAAGTTACTATTTATTCTGTTCTACTGATACCTAGATAGTAGAATATCAAGAGACAGAACATATTCTTATTACCAAAATATGGCCTTAAAATGAAAAAATGAACTATTTTCTTTATTAATTAAAGATGTTCTGCGCATTTTCTTATTAGGAAATCTATATTTTTGCCTCTTACAAAATTATTGCTGTTATTTATAAATTATATTTATTCATATATATCAAGTTTGTCAAAGGTATTCTTTGCTTTAAATTTGAAAAATTATTGCTGTCTTGCATTTTAATTTTTTGTTTGATAACGTATGTTGTGTCTGTTTAATTATATCCTGCCACTCGTGAAAAGATTCACCATTAATAA
>JAQBSW010009307.1:0-29541 GCA_029291075.1 Eudiplozoon nipponicum | reverse complement strand
TTACTTATAAGGTTATTGTTGATCTTTCGGTGTAGGTAATCCGTGCGTTAAGAGCGAAAATCATATTTATCACTATTTATTTATCAGCACATGACCTATTTCCCATTTAGACTTTGAATGCCGCAATTCCTTGGTCCTTTTATAGGCATTTTGTTAATTTTCTCATGTGGCGTTATTCTGTCTTAATTTGAGATATAATTTAACCAGTCACTTGCCGTATATAATTATTTATAGACAATTGTCGCAGATTAAATCTAATATCGTTATTTTTAAAATCAATACAATATTCATTATGATATAGACTCAGGATAGGTGCCGAAACCTTTTGTTTTGATACTCTTTACCGAAGTGCGTTCCTTCATCAATTGTCAATTTAGCTTTACACCATACTATTTATTTTTATGAACTAAATAAGATAATTTGATGCATATTCAATGAAGCCCTACACAAATACTTCTGGTCGCGTTAAGGTCTACAACGAATTAATGCATAACTTTAAAACCAGCAGTGGTGTTCGTCAAGGTTGTCCACTTCCACATTTTTGTTTAATTTTTTAATAAATTCTATTATGAACAACACTCTCCCACACATTCAGGATACTGGAGTTGAAGTTCTCCCGGGCGATAAACTAGTCGATCTTGACTATGCGGACGATATCGTACTATTATTCGACAATCAGGATGCTGCCCAGGCCACCTTGAATAGATTAACAGACGTTCCGTCTTTCGGTATGAAATTCGCACCCTCTAAATGTAAGATACTGTTACAGGATCACCCACCACTCACACCAACGTTGCGACTGCAGAATGAAGATCTAGACATAGTCGACAGGTTTACATATCTTGGGAGCTCTATCAGTAACGTAGGCAATATGCCCAACGAGGTGAGAATACGGATAGCGAAAGCTAGAGTAGCTTTCTCGAACCTTCGTCATTTATGGAGAAACGCGAATATATCACTTTGTCTAATAGGTCGTGTTTACAATGCATCTGCATGCGCAGTCTTATTATACGCTAGTTAAACTTGGCCTCTTAGAGTTGATGATTTGAGACGCTTACAGGCATTCGATCATCGTTGTTTGAGAAGTATAGCACATGTTGGTTACCAACAACGGATAGCTAACGTTGACATCTGTAGACGTATTTTTGGATCTGATAATAAGTGCTCATCATTAGAAAAACAAACAAGGCTCCATCAACTTCGTTGACTCGGTCACGTTTTGCGTATGCCCTCATTTCGATTGCCCAGTAGAGCCCTGTTCTCTCATCCAGCACCAAATTGGCGTAAGAAACAAGGTGGGCCGATTTTGACATGGCAGAAACAATTGAAGTCACTTACATTTAAATTCGGTAGTATAGGACCCACTCGTCTGTCAGGATGAGGTCCTCGTGCGTATCATAGTTCTTGGTTAGAAACCCTTAGCGATATGGCATCGAATCGAGCTCAGTAACGATCTTGTTGCAGATGTCTAGTAGAATCATCTTCATAACTTTCTTTTCTTAGTAGGGCAAAGTTAGCTGCGAGGTTTGGTTTGTTTATGACGTGATACAGTGAAATCAGCAATGAAGCTGTATTGCTGATGTCGCCTTGCCCAAATGCTAACTTGGCCATAATGGTGTTGTGGAGAGGTTCAGTTTGCCTCATTTCTGTGAGTTATCCTGATAAATTTACTAACAGTAGCAAGGTATTCCTTCTCTCTGTCTCTCTCTCTCGTAAATCTCACTAATAATTTGTCTAAGTTCACTGAAATACATTTTTTCACTCCTTCTAGTTATATGGCAGTGAAACACTAGTCACTTTTGACTTTTGTGTGGCTGGACATGATGATGATGATGAAGATGAATGCACTACCACTATTACAACGTAGAAATAAGCTATTCCAAAGACTGACTCATTAACGAAATGTACTAATAAGGAAATTAAAACAACTACAGCATAAATAGAAGAAGTTAAGATGTCGCACCAAAATATATTAAAATATTTGCAAGAAATTAAACACCTACGAAGAGTTTTATATAATCAGAAAGGAAACCTTTAAAAACCGAAAAGATATTCTTAACATTGATCTGGCAGAACACAACAACCGGAGTGGGCGTGCTTGTGGTTTCCTAGATTCTCGCGATTTCTTGTATGATTTCATCTCTGAGATACACCTGGAATTTAATTACACAATTTTCTCGGAATTTAACTATATATCCCAAGGACCTACTCTTAGTTCATCCGATTTCTCCGTTTCTTATAGACATTTATGCCCATTTTTTCTCTCTCTCTCTCATCGTAATCTACACTATATCTGCCTTTCTTATCTCACTCCACCACGAACCAGATTTTTTCGCTAGCCCCCATTTCCCCGTTCTTAACCCAAAAACTAATCTCCAAACTTGCTGACCTCCAGCAACAAATGGCTGATGGCACAGGAATACTTGGAGCTCTAACTGACAATCTTTCGATCTCCATTCTGCAGTCCCACCTATTGCGGTAGAATGACGAGTTTTTGGACGGTGAAGCTAGGGAGGTTGCCCTGCGAAACCGCAACCTCTTTCTCTGGTCTCCACGCTCATCATTATCATCATTATGTCCAGCTATACAAAGTCAAAAGTGACTAATGTTTCACTGCCATATAACCATAAGGAGTGAAAAAATTATATAAATGAACACAGAAATAATATTTTAGACAAATTCCTAGATTTACGAGAGAGAGAGGCAGAGAGAGAAGGAATACCTACCTATGAGTAATTTTATCAGGATAACTCACAGACATGAGGCTAACTAAACCTCTCCACAACACCATTATGGCCAAGTTAGCATTCGGGAAAGGCAACATCCGTAATACAGATTCCTTGCGGATTTCACTGTATCACGTCTTAAACAAATCAAACCTCGCAGCGAACTTTGCCCTACTAAAAAAAGAAAGTTACGAAGATGATTCTGCTAGACATCTGCAAGAAGATCGTCATGCTCCCCTCTCTCAAAGGTCGATCTGGCCTCGGATCTCATCAGGCAACTGGGGGATAACTTCAGCCACCTCAAAGAGGTTTATTCGGGCAAATGTGGCGCTATTATGCTTTCTTCACACAAAAGACTGTCTGACGACGAGCTTAGTCATCTCAAATTGCAATCACCCTTATTATCGTCTGGCAAAGTCAAATTAAAGCGTGACTGCACGCTACTACAAAGGACAATAGAGAAAGCTCAGACCCCTCAGCCAGACACCAATCCCCCTTCTGCAGCTAGTCCCGCCTTTGCGGGCTGGAGCAATTCAAAGAAACGCCGCTTACTTTACGCCGACATCCTCGGCGATGCACATTCCTCTAGACCCTCCTGCTGACCACCCCCCGGTTTGAAGGGCTTCCCTTCACTAATAGCTCATACTCCCCAAAATCTCAGGCTTTACCGCGTTGTTGTGGCCGATCGCGCCGCGTAGTCTCCAAATAACGGACCCTCTCCTCTATCTCCTCTGCCAGACCCACATCTCCACGTTATGTCACTTTCACGACAAGTGCCGAGGTCCAGAAACCGAAAAAACGTAAGACACCCAAGGCTACTAGGAATATCGACTCAGCCCCATCAACTTCAACTCCCTCTTCCGCCAACCACATCAACCCCACCCAGGATAGTTGCGTCTCAGCCCCTGATCAGATCCTGCCCCCTCCCACCCCACCAATGCCGCTCCAGAGCGTCCCCTCGAGCCCAGATAACTCGCCTCCTTCCTGCTTTCAAATCCTCCAATTACCTCACCCACCCGACAAAAGTGGGACAAAGGAGATCCAGATCGACGCTGACCACTCCATTCTTGTCAACGAGCGGTCAGTCACCCTCATCAGTCCTCGATCTCGCTCCGGCCGCCAGCGGAAAGCCCCCACCCGCTTCTCCTCCCCGGTCTAACCATCTCTCCCACAGATCACTTTCAGAAATTCTAATCAATTGTAGATCGCTTACGCCTAAAATCAATAAACTGCGAGCATTTCTATCCTCAAACGAGCAAGACATATTTTTTCTTGATGAAACATGGCTGTCCCCATCCATACACTGCGATGACATTTTCCTCATCCATGGTTACACTTTCCTTCGTAGTGACAGAACTGTCGGTCGAGGGGGCGGGCTGGCTGCCAATGTCCGACCCTCTCTCATGTCCAAACGTTTGTCTACATCGAAATCACTAGGATTAGTATTTTTCTCGGCTCAGATACTGATCCTTAACCGAATTATATCTACATGTGTTGTCTACAGACCCCCCAATCTTTCAATCATCAACGACACTCGCGGGACTCAACTTTTGTCCAAATTGAACACCTTGTTTAAGGCACGCGACAATCTTGCACGCAACTCTAGACTACGCACATCATCACTTGCTCGCGTCCTCGCTCTGCAACGTATCGATGGGCACATTAAACAGGTTATCGACAAAAAAGCGTTTAACATCAAGAGACGCATCCGCACGGCTCCTAACTCCCGGATGAAGTTCGCAGTCATCAAACACCAAATGCTACAAAAGCCCAAAACCTCATGTATAATTTTCTCTCGGTCGGACGACTCCAGCTTTGCCGACGACTATTTAAATTGTCTCCTCGACCCCTTCTCCACTCTCACTCCGCCTGCTGAGATGTAAGACAGCGGAGACGCTGAGAACCCACGCTGGTTCAACGTTTCACCGGCCTCCGTCGCTCAAGCAATTAAAGACATCAAAACTAAACATCAATTTGATCAATACGATGTCTCGGTCAGAATGGTAGCACTTCTTGGCTGGAATCTCTTCTCTCTGGTTGCCGATGTTATCAACCGATGCCTCGAAACTACCCATCTTCCCCCGGAATGGCTTAATTTGACGATCTCTCCTATCCCAAAAAATGGCACTTCGCCGATCTCCTCATTCAAAGATCTCCGCCCAATTACTATCGTCCCTTCTTTCACTAAAATCTTCAACAGGGTCTTATACAACCTAATCTACCCTTTCAGGACAACTTCTGTCTCCTCGGTGACCAACATGGCTTCCTGAATGGCCGCTCCTCTTCCACCAACTTAGTCAGTCGGAAATAGTCACTCGAGGCCAGCCCTTATCCGATCTGGAGTTCCCCAGGGCTCCGTACTTGGTCCCATTCTCTTCAACCTTACACTCGCGCAGGTACAGGTTGAGGACAACTTTTTAAAGCTGTTTAAATATGCTGATGATATGGTCATAGAATTCAGTAACCCCACAGCATCCAACCATTCCTTACCCTTTATATCGGAGATTTTATCCTCGCTCCATTCGCAGCTTAGCAATATCGGTCTCAAACTAAACCCCGCCAAGAATCGTTTAATGAAACTCTCCTCCGACCCACTCTGTTCTCTCCCGGATGCAAATTATCCCCTTGATATTGAAATAATAGATTCGGCCAAGCACCTTGGTATCTATTTTTCAAAATCTCTAGATTTCTACCCACACTTACACACACTACTTCAAAACTCTTCAAATGGGCCCGTTCGATCTGCTTCAAGACCCACAACCCCACTCTCCAACTCAAGGTCTATGTCCTACCTCTCATTTCATACGCTAGTAAATTCTATTGTCCTCTCACTCTAGCCTCCTCGTACGCCATCGAACAGATCTCCAGATTTCTAAAGCGAGTCTTCCATCACAGCCAAAATTATCGGGAACGTCTACTCCTGGTAAACCTTCTACCGCTTTGGTTTACCCGTCACCTACGAGTCATTTATTTTATTCATAAGATCACAACTTGCTTATCACTGTCCAACTTCGCCCACTTAAGTCACCATTACGCCACATGCTCTAGCAACTCTTCAATCTAATCTAACCGTACTCCCAATATATTTAACAAAATTTATCTCTTTTCCAAAACCACTAGTGTTTCGAAGCTCCTATCCCAGCACGAATTTAACAAGGCGGCCCACAAGTACTTGTTAAAAAAATTTCTATGTGAGACGACCGATTGGAAGCGAAATTGGTTCCTTCTTAAACCATAGCACTTCTTTCACACCCACACTACTCTCCTTTTACTAGTTTCTAAGGGAAAAGTCCCTTCTGGCTGACCTCTAATTTCCACATTTCTCTTCTGATTTTAAATTTCTCACTTTTGACTCCCCGAAACCATTTTTATTCTCATTTTATCGCATCCATATAGTGAATACTTTACCACGTTTTGCTCAACTAATACTTTTCTTTTTTGTTTAAGTGAACGACCGGAAACTCAAAAAGTTTACTGGACCACCCGACGGTTTACATCGGACATTGATTACCCCTCTCCTACCATCAGTCATAACCTCGCTCAACGGAAGCCAGTGAACCATGCACGAGACATAAGATTCAATCTAGTCGACTTCATCCTAGTCAATACTACCCTACAGAAATCCAATATCCACGACAAAGAACTCCGTTGGTTGGGCCCTTCATGGATTGTACTCCAGTTGATTCTGTCTAGTCAAATGGAATCTCTTTTTCACCAGATTGAACCATCATGAAGTTGATGAAGGCACTTCTCTTCCTCAACTCCTCCCTCCTGTGGTTAAATACTTTGCTAGTCACAATTTTATTAATCTCCACATATCCTACCTTTGATTTATTTTAATGGTTGGGCCTGTTGGCCTTTTTAGCCAAATTAATGTATTATTACATTTCGAGTTGTGAGGGGACACCACTTGTACCAAATTCCCAAGAAACTCCATGAAATGTCACAATCTGGAGCCGGCTTATCCTCCAAAAGGAGTCAGCCGCAGTAAAGTAAAGTAAAGTATTATTACATTTACGTTAATCGAACGTTTATAAAGTTGTCAAAAGAAAATTCTGGCAATTGGTGAATCTCGTTGCTTGCACAACAACAGCCGAGCAGTACACCCCTTTAACCAATGCTACCACTTAGGCTATCTGAAGCTCGAAAATATATCAAGAGATATGATACAGAAGATCATGCGATCCATCAAATCAAAACACCAAATATGCCCCTCCGACGTCTCTTCCATCATACTTCTTAACTCAAAAATTATAAGCTTATAATTGAAACATGTTAAAGTGTCGACATATCCCGGTTGAAATGCAACAAATACATGTCAAATTGTTATCAAAAGTAAATACTCCAAGTGAATTCAAAGATGTAAGACCAATAGCTATCCATCCAGCACTCACTAAAGTTCGGAACAATATAATCTTTGAACTCATTAGCAGCTATTTCAGTTTGAGGACCCCATAAATATTAACTTACCATAACTGAATAATAGAGGACAAATATATTCACAATAATAGACGAAATACACAATGAATTTTATTAAAGCTTTAAAAATAATTTATTGCGCGGGTGGTGGTAACAATTCTTTAAATCAAGTTTGCGAGCTTGAAGTAAACACCAATCAAAACAATGTTTTATCTTTAAATAACGCTGTCATTGTGATATTAATATATCTATATTTTATTTGAAACAATAATCATAAACGCAACTGCTAAGCCAACTTCTGCACAAAAATACTGGGAATTACCTTTAAATAATTATAGCACAGAAAATCCGTCGTCAAACTATGCAGAATACTATCTCTAATATTGACTATCAATGTTGGAGTTACACAGGATTCAAAACTAGGACCTTTCATTAGCATTGTATTCCTTTTAATAAATAATACAGTTAAACATGGTAAAATAATCATGTATGTGGATGCAAACTTAATAGTTTATCCTCTCGACCTAATGAATAAAACGCAATAAATTTAAAATATCCAAAGACGACCTACAAAGAATCCATCGCATACTTCACAACCTATCAATACAAATAAAAGCGTCTAGATCGGTTAACTTAAAATTCCAATACACGAGAGAAATATTAGCACAAGATGGCGCAATAAAACCTTTAGAAGTAATTCGCAATAATCATACTAACCCATAGTTGTTCTATATATACATTTAAATAGACTCATTTCAGGTCTGTTTGATTTTCGGAGCCAAATGAAATACTATTAATGTGTGCTACAAAACAAGTTTATATACATAAGTGAAGTAATATTAATAATAATAAGTAGTCAATAAAAAAAATAACATTACTGTATATATATAAAATATTTTGTAGCACACATTATCAAGAAAAGCATAATCGTTTGTATTAAATATAAAATTGTTTCGTATAATGATAATTAAAATTGCACAGGAGCAGTAAAAGAACACTTACCGAAGCTTATGAATCACAAAACCGTAATTAAAGAATAATTATTACTTGAATTACGCAGATATTATATTTAAAAATTAAAACTATTGTAGAGGTCGGTAGCTCTCCATAATGCTGTAACGACACAAATCAATCGCCGACATATTGCGTAAATTAAATTCAAATTTATTTACGTTGCACCAATGAGAAAAAAGCGAAATTGCCGTTTAACCATCGCTTTTAACCAATAGTAAAAGGTAGACATAAGTTGCATGCTATGGCATCAGTATTCTACCATGCAAGTCGTTGTGGCATTTGCATTCTACCTGCTTCTCACGCGTGCAAAAGTTCTGGTCGGGTTGTCAATACCTACGCTGGTGATTTGATAGTTTTCACCAACAACTAACTACATCTCGTACCACCTTTGTTAAAAGATACCGGAGAGACGAGCAAATTGAGTGCAGGACCTGCAGGACGCTATCCACAACGCGATTACAGCTCAACCACGGGAGCGACAACTCAACCAGAGTGCACCCAAGGCTCTAGGACATCTTCAACTCTGAAGACTTCAAGAGAACGCATTACCAGGCCCTCTTAAGGGCCCCCATATCAGTAACTAATCTCTATTCAGAGCACCTTAACCGAGTTTGTAACGTCGTACGGCATTTACTTGATGCCGGGGCGTTTACAATGCCTTCAAAAGAAATTGATATTTTACAACAATTAACTTATTAAGTAATCTAAGTTTTACATATATAGAAGATAGGTGACATAAGAACAAATAATCAACGTAGACCTATATAGGACACGCGTCACATATGTAAAATATATTTTATTCCCATATAAAATCAATCTATTAAACTTTTTAGACCTGTGGCGTTACCTTTGGTTTCTTAATCGCAGTTGTAGTTCAAAATGTTCGGCATATTGTTTTTACGAATTATGTTTATTTAACTTATTTTTGTTCACAATCTAGAGTAAGAAATTTCCTTAATAAAAGAAATATTATTTACCATTTTTCAGGCCAATGTTTGCATACTTGGTTGCTAAGACATATTGTACCAAGGAAAATCTATTCTGTAAACAAAGTCCACCAAGTTACTGCAGTAAACAAATAAATACAAAATAGACGTGACCTATGGAGAATTATTCATTTAATCAATAATTGATTGCGTGATCGCTCTGGTGACTTGTAGCAGACATTTTAAAAAAATCATTGATTGTGCGGATAGTGGCGATAATACTCTAAATGAAGTTTGCGAGCTTGAAGTAAATACTAATCCAATTGTATTTAACCAGTCGTCGAACAACATGGAAAAACTACCGCCACACGTACTGACGCATGCCGAGCTTCCATTATCATCGGAGAGTACCACGTCAACCTGAATAGCGAGGACCAAACTACAATGCATATATATGTAGTCTCGCATACATTACACTTGACTGAAAATGTCTGCTGCACAATGTCTATGGCGCCACGAACATAAAAGTTTTTCAGCTTTCGCCATATGTGTATAGATAATAGAATTAAACAATCATAACTAGAAATGTGCGACCTAGTATTATTTTCTGTCCACATATAACCATAAACGTCTTATGATTATGTGACAGTGAAAAATTAGTCACTTTTGACTTTTGTATGGCTCTGTATGATAGCACGGTGGTGGTAACAGTGCTTTAAATCAAGTTTTTAAGCTTGAAGTAAATACAAATCCCATTTTATTAAACTAGTCGTCAAACAACAGCAAAACTACCGTCAGACACACGTACTCACAAGTTTCGACTTTTACTGATCATCAGAGTTCGACGACAAACTGACAGGCGAGGATCCAACCGCAATGTATATAGCCATATTGTTATCGTACTCTGATGATGTCCATGGACGATCGAAACACATCAGTAAGCGTGACTAAACAAACAATGGTTGCATAGACCATGATAACAATTATTATAATCAAGATTGCAATCATGATATAAACTACTCACTCCTTATTACATACGTTTGTCAATATAGTCTAAGAATTTTATAGTGAGAAAAGATTATGTAACTGGCGGTAGTTTTGTTATGTTGTTCGATCACTAGTTAAATACATTTGGATTGATATTTAATTCAAGCTCGGAAACTTGATTTAAAGTGCTGGTTTCTCTACCCATGCAATCATTGATGGTTTAGTTGTATTATCTTTATACATATGGCGAAAGTTGCATAAACTTTAATGCTCTGGTCTGAATAGAAATTTAGCAGTCGACATTTCCAATCAAGTACAATATGTGTGATCCGCCTGTCTAATTTTGCATTCCATATATATGCATTGCCGTTTGGTCCTCACTATTAAGCTTTCCGACATACTTTAATGATGCTCATGGAAGGTAGAAACACGTCAGTGCGTGTGACGGACGTTAGTTATTCTATGATGTTCGATGACTTGCTAAATACAATAGGATTTGTGTTTACTTGAAGCTCGTAAACTTGATTTGAAATATTGTTACTACGACCAGCGCAATCAATGATTGTTTAATCGTATTATTTATATACATGTGGAGAAAGCTGAAAAATCTTTCATGTTTGTGAATGCATAGATATTATGCGGCCGACATTTTCGTTCAGATACAATGTATGAGAGACTATTAGATGTGAGATCCGCATATCTTATTTTGCTTTCCATAAAATAGCATTGCGGTTTGATTCTCGCTAGTCAGTTTTCTGCTGTAGTCTAATGATTATCATGGAAGGTCGAAACGCGTTAATACTTGTGACTGACGGTAGTTTTTCTATGTTGTTCGATGACTGGTTAAGTGCAATTTTATTGAGGTTTACTTCAAGCTCGAAAACTTGATATAAATTAAAATAGCAGACACCTTCTTTCTCTTATCACTTTTTTGTTCCTCGCAATCTATTACCTTCAAAATGAGTTCCGGTTTTCATTTGTGTATATTAGGATCGTTCATGAACAAGATCTCAAACTCGTTTTAGATTTTAAGTTTAAGAAAGGTCTGCAGTGCCAATCAGTGAGACGTTGAGCATAAGCACTTAGTTATAATAGATATATTATAAACTAATGAATAACATTAATAAATGCGAGTATACAAAGCAATTATACAAAGGACTTAAGAAAATTAGCGTAAAAAATATATTTGAATAGAATAGAATATAATAGAATATCTTTATTTGGATTCAAACCACACATGCTCCATCAAATAATAATATTGGAAAATGTACAATATAAAAATGATATCACATCACATAAATATGTGCAATTAGTCTCATATAGATAAGTAAATCTCACTAGTTGTACTCTACAATATATCAACATCAGAAAGTTCGGCTGTAAAGAGTAATAGATTCATCATCAAAAATAGGATAAATTAAGGTAAAATTCGAATGTAACATTATGAAAAAATGAGAACCATGACTAGCAATTGATTGTATGTATTGTTGACTAACATGATGATATAAAGAATAGAATTTCAATTTTAATAATACAAAACTTGGAGATAAAATTCTCAAGAAGTTATGTTGCTGATAACAATTATCCTTGTCTTTTCTTCAACCATGCGAGAGTATTATCATAACCAAAATTTAAAAATATCAGCAGGATTGTAGACTTTTTCTAGTTCTGTAAATAAAAAATTAGAAGACATCTTAGATGCAGGCGTTTCTCTAAGCCACTTTGGCAATTGATTATAAATTTTGTAACTTTTTGAAAAAAAGAATAACTTGCTCGCAACATTCCCCACCAAAAGAGGAGATATTGCAAAGTTTCCAGATGTAGTTCCAACTTCATGACTCTTTCTTGTTGGATTCATATAGACTCCATTCCATTGGTTAAAAAATGGAAAACGTTTATGTAATAGCACATCCTCCTAAACCATAATGTTTGCAGTATTACAAATTGTAGTAATGTGGCGTATTTAGTGCTTCTTGTGGAGGAAGATAATTCCTCCTCCAAAATTAAAGTAACATTAACTGATAAATTTAAACCATTTGGCTGATTGTAACGAATTTTATTTAAAAAGAACTTTTTCTTTTATTTTCCGGAACTTACTTTGTTTAAATACTTGACTTTGAATTGTGCTCCATCGTCAGTTTTCGAGCATTACGGTCCTCGACTGGTTGAATTTTCCTTTGGCCTGCTCCAATTGTCTCATTTTTCTTTATTAAAAACTCATCAATTTCTACAATATACACCTGCTAAAACTGTCTTATATTTTTTATTGATGCACGCATAGAAGGGACGTTCTGGAACAGGAAAATTAATAATTCTGTTGTTCGCGTCTATTCCTTTCCAGATTATTTGTTTGGCTGTTTTGTACGAGACAGGTTTCTAATCCAGATTTGCCTAAAATTGTGTGTCTATTTAATAATTAAATTTCATAGATATGGATGCAGATCTTAAATTTGAGGACACTAGCAAGTTCGCGCAAGATATTAAAGGTTTGAATTTAGCAGATGCGAATGAAAATATAAGCTTATCAGATTCTACTGTAAATATTAGGACTACCAACGATCTGGCATCTATGGGGTTCTCAGATACGAATAGGTTAGGAGCCTCTACACTTCTATCTTATTGGACAAACTCTTTTTTAATGGATTCCAAGTAGCGGCAGTATATTCTAGTATCGGTCTAAGCCATATTATGAACATTTTAAATTCTATGTCATTCGATAAGATATTTTTATTTATTAGTGCTAGATATATATATATATATATATATATATATATATATATATATATATATATATATATATATATATATATATATATATATATAAATACACGGAATTATCATCCTATTTAAAACAACTGGGAGTGCGGCCGATATTTCCAGTCAAGTACAATATATTCGAGACTACTAGAGGTGAGAGCCACATATCTAATTTTGTTTTCCATATATATGTAATATGGTTTGATCCTCGCTAGTCAGTTTGCCGTCCTACTCTGATGATGATCATAAAAGTTCGAAATGCTTCAGTGCGTGCGAGTGGCAGTAGTTTTATTATGTTGTTCGACGACTGGTTAAAGACAATTGGATTTGTGTTTACTTGAAGCTTGAAAACTTGATTTTTTAAAATGCTAACACCATCCGTTCAATCAAATATTTTAAAATTATATTTCCTATATATAGTTTCGTGGCGAAAGCTGCAAACAGTTAATATTCGTCCCTACATAGAAATTGTGCGCCGACATTTCCTGTGAAGTACAATATAATCGAGACTACTAGAGATGACAGCCGTATATCTAATTTTGCTTTCGACATATATATGTAATGCGGTTTGATCCTCGCTAGACAGTTTGCCGTCGTACTCTGATGACGATCATGGAAGGTCGAAACGTGTTAGTGCATGTCACTGGCGGTAGTTTGTTATGTTGATCGACGACTTATTGAATACAATGGGATTGGTGTTTACTTTAAGTTCGCAAACTTGATTTAAAGAATTGTTACCACCATCCGCGCAATCAATTATTGTTTAATTGTATATATATATGTATATATATTTATGTATATATATATATATATATATATATATATATATATATATATATATAGTGTGTGTGTGGAAAAATCCTGCAAAAGTAAAATGTTCGTGACAGCATAGAAATTGTGCAGCCGACATTTCCAGTCATGTACAATGTATATTAGACTATTAGATGTGAGAGCCGCATATCTAATTGTCCTTTCCATATATATGTAATGCGGTTTGATCCTTGCTAGTCAATTTGCCGTCTTAATCTGATGATAATCATGGAAGGTCGAAAGGCGTGAGTGCGTAACACTGGCGGTAGTTTTGTTATGTTGTTCGATAACTGTTTATTAGAATTTATAAAGATAAATATTACTGCAAGTTCCAGGCTGGGTAGCTTAATCGATAAAGCATATTTGTCTTAATCAACTGGTCGTGATTTTCAATCATACATGTGGCGCGATTTGTAAAATATATTTCTTTTTTGAGACGCAGGATATATCTGATGCTTGACCAAATTAATTGCATATTATTTTATGGAGAACCCACAAATATTGCCGAACAGGCTATTATTTACTATCAGATATTTCATATAATTTAGATAAGTGACATAGATGATCTTTAACAACGTTTACAGGATATATTGTCACAACCTTTGCTTTGATGAATGCTTATTGAATATGCAATCAAAAGGATATTCTGCTATTATTAAATGAAATACTGAAATATTATATTAGAAAAAATCTAACCAAAATCGAATATGACGAATTTTTTCACAAAACACGTTTTGGTTCAACTAATTTAAATATAGCATGGTGTATCATGTACAAATACCTCAAGTTCCCAATAATAAATTCAATTGATGATATTTATAAATAGTTTATCAATAAATAAAAATTGATCCTGATTTAATATGTCTTGCGAATACTCGTAGTGCAAAACTCAATTTCTTTTGTTACATTATTTTATTAAGATCAATAATTTTATTTATTGTTTTAATTTTTTTGCTAGAACATAGCTTAATAAGGACATTGTGGATCTTGGAACTTATAACCGTTTGCATCCGCATTTTAGTAAAAAAAAGTTGTTAGACAAAGATGGTGGAGTAATCTTTATGTATGCTAAATATGTTATTAATTATAAATGTTTGATTTCCAGTGGTAATACTTCAACTTTTGATTTAGCTAAATTTCAAGGGGTAACCTTTTTCTAACGGCTGTGTATAGACTACCGTAATTAAGTTTGAATGATTATGTGCAGTTTGTTATTTCCATGCAATTTAATTTTAATTGTCATTGATCTAATTTTGTTAGAATTAAATGAACGTTATTTGCGCGGACGATGATAACATTTATTTAAATAAAGTTTGCGATCTTGACATAAATACCTGCCTCGTTATGTACAAGCATGTTTCAATATTGACCGAGCATTGTATAACGTAGAAAAGGCAATTAATACAGTAAATCGATTTCAACCTTATTGGTTACTGATCAAGTACTGTCCAGAATATGCCGCGGAAAGGGCTGGAATCTGGGCACAAATTCCTAAGCAGACGTGTTCAGGTTCGAGTCTTGTCCGGGGAAAATTGTGGACAGTACGTGATGTGTTCCCAATAAGTACGAAAACGGTCTTTGGTTGAATAGTCTTTCGACATTATACAAAGCTTGGTTTATACTGAAAAATATATGTATATAATGGGGCAGGTGTTCATATCAAGATCGCAACCTTGATTTAAATAATATTATTTTGTTGTCGGTGCTTTTAACAAACATTAAAATATTGAAATATACAGCCCATTCACTAATCATGATCGTATACAAATTATTAAGGAACAAAATATAGGTTTTGAATGCTTATATCGCATATATTTGGAGACGAAAATCATGGTACTGTATAATTATGAAATGCTAAATTTTCCACCTTAACTGGAGCGTAAGCAAATTTTTCTCTATTCGGACTGACCAAAATGGAAAAACAGATAGTCATAGTTTTTAACGTTCATTTGTAACTTAGAACAGAACAGAATGGAATAGAATATCTTTATTTGGATTCAAACCACACATATTCCATCAAATAATAAAATTGGAAATTGTACAATATATATTAAAATAATTATCACATCACAATAATTGTGCAATTAATCTCATGTAGATAGGTATATCTCACTAGTTGTACAATACAATATATCAATATCAGAAAGTTCGACTGAAAAGAATAATATATACATCATCAAATTAGGAACAATTTAGGTATAATTCAAGTGTAACATTATGCAAAAATTGAGAACCATGACTAGCAATTGATTGTATGTAATGTTAACTAATTTGAAGATATAGTGCATAACATTTCAATTATAATAATAAAAAACTTGGAAATAAAAATCTCAATAAAATCTGTTTTCGATAACAATTATCCTTGTCTTTTATTCAACCATGAGAAAGTATAATCATAATCAAAAAAATAAAAGATATCAGCAGGATTGCAGACTTTTTCCAGTTCAGTAGATAAAGTTTTAATAGACATCTTAGATGGAGGCATTTCTCTAAGCCCCTTCGGAAATTGGTTATAAATTTTGTAGATTTTCGAGAAAGAGAATAACTTGCTCGCTACATTCCCCACAAAAGGAGGAGATATTGCCATATGTTCAGATCTAGTTCCAATTTCATGACTCTTTCTTATCGGAGTCATATAGGCACCAGTCCACTGGTTCAGATGGAAAACTTTTATACAATAACACATCCTCCGAAACCACAGAGATTGCAATGACGCAAACTGTAATCTAGAGGCGTATATAGTGCAAGAAATAGGACTAATATTTTTCACAACTTTTCTTTGTACAGCTTCTATCTTATTAGACAAACCCTATTTTAATGGATTCCAGGTAGCGACAGCATATTCTAGTACCGGTCTAATCCATATTATATACATTTGAAGTTTTATATCATTTGATAAGATATTTCGATTTATTAGTGCCCATCTTTTCTTGGCACTGCCTACTATACTTTCAATATGTCTCTCAGCAGAAGTTGTACATCGAATAGTTATGCCTAAATCCTTAATTTCTTGCATAAGTTTAATCTCAAACACATCATTAATAACAGCATCATGAAAATAAACATAATGAAAGTTTGTTCTGTTCCCTATTTTTAAAGCTTTCGTCTTTTTATTGTTTATTCTCAGCCCTAGTGTAAACAAATATTTACTCAAAGCATACAAATCTAAAGTCACATTATTTTTGGAGAATTCGACATTCTTTGGATCAATTGGGAAGATTATTTTCAAATCATCAGCGAATTTGCAAACTCGACCATTAAGGATTTTAGTTTCCAAATTTGCTAATACAATTTTAAATAAAATTGGCCCCAAGCTTGATCCCTGTGGAACTCCACTCGTTACTCGTTTTGATTTTGATATCAAATCGTTTACTTGAATACTCATTCTTCGATTATATAGATAGTATTTAAGTAATCTAAAAATATTCGGATCAATATTCAACAAACTAATCGCATTCAAAATAGCATCAAAAGATATAGAGTCAAAAGCTTTTGAGATATCTATAAATACAATTAATGCATCTAACTTATTCTCGTCTAATGTGATTACATGTTTCCACATGGAAAGCATATTAGTAGTTGTCGATCTACCTTTCGTAAAGCCATGTTGACATAAGTCAAAATCAGCCGGTAACATACGTTCTAAATGATCTAGTATCAATCGTTCTATTATCTTCAAAACACGAAGGGATAATAGAGATTAATCTATAATCACTGGCGCACGTTGGCTTACTAACTTTTGGCAACGGCTTAGCTACAATCGTTAATATATCGATTGGTAATTTCCCATCCTTCAAAATTCTATTTATAAAGTTGCAGAGTGCATTCCTAAATGTTAAGGGTAATTGAATCAGATTATCAATCGAAATACCAAGGTGATCTTTTTGTTTTTTTGATTTGATTTTTAACATCAATTTTATCAATTCATCACTGTCAATAACAAGTCCTGGTTCCTGGCCTCCCAAAGGATCTGATAGTTCTATAAAAGTTCTCTCATTCTGTGGATTGCATATCAAATTGACAAATACTTCCTCCAATTCACAGAGAAATCCAGAATCAGTTTTATCCACAGGTAGTATAAGCTTTAACTTTTTCTTTGTATTTACTGTAATCTGTGAGGAGTTTAAATCCTAATCGAGGATTACTCTTCATTTTGGCCAAAATAATTCGTTCTGATCTTTGACGAATTATTAGCAGTGATGAATTAATTTCGTTATCAATGGAATCTAACCTCATTTGTTTAATACTATTAATAAGACTACACTTTATTATATTATCTCGTTTAATTCTTAGTTTACACAATTTCCTATTAATCCGTTTCGGTATAATGTCCGTAAACGTAGATGCCTGAAATAAAACAGATAATAACGATGAAACAGAAGAAACAAATTCATCAGTATTCAAGAAACAAAAACTCTCATAATCAATCAGTATGCTTAATTCTCTAAAGAAATTCCAGTTGATTCTGGAACAGTGCACGTGTGCATTTTCATAACTTAGTTTCTGTGTTATGCCACTCAAGAATTTCCATTGTAAAATAATTTGTTTATGGTCCAATTCTTTGAAATAATTGACAACATCATAACTGTGCGATTTCACAATTTCAATTTCTAAATATACATGATCTAAGCATTGCGAACCTCTAGTTGATTCATTTATAATCTGCTTGAGATCATGGTTAGAAAAAAAATTGGATAATTCACAGTCCTGTAACTTATTAAAGTCACCTACCACTACATTATAGCCATGGCAGTCAAAGATAGATTGAAAAGAATTGGTAAATGTTTGATCATCAAATAAAGTAGCATACGGCGGTCTGTAAACCGCTGTTAAGATCAGATTATCAAATTGTATAGATAAGAAATCAATGATAGCATTATCATCACTAGTAAGTAAAATTTTCGCCTTAAATACAGATTTACAATAAATGAGTACTCCTCCACCTCTTTTATCCAGCGATCTGTCCTTTCTGAATAAAGAATAGTGAGGAATATCAAATTCATGGTTTTTAATATCCTTGTTAAGCCAAGTTTCGGATAATATTATAAAATCGAAATCGTTACTTATTATAAAATTACACAGTAAAAAGTTCCTATTTTTAACACTTCGATAGTTAGCATAAAATAGAGTAAATGTAGAAAGCGACTTATCTAAACAAGTGTCGACTTTTACTGATTCAACCTTGATGGCTTCTTTACTATTCTTTTCACGGGCCTCGAGGCCATACTTCCTTTCCCCCCTCTGTCCACAACAGTTAATAACGATACATCGTTTTTTGATGTTGCAGTCTCACTCGATTGATTCCGTTTAACAGCTTCATCAGACATTGGCGGTTTCCGTTCCTGATTGTTCTTTAACTTTTTTACTTTTGCCAATTTCCGTTGGAGGAACGTTTTGTCCCGTCCAATAAATATGCTGTGAAAGCTCAAATTCTCCTCTTTCTTTTTATTGATAGATTCTAATTGCATATCTGTTGGCCTTTTTGATAATTTTACAATTACAGGCCTTGGACGATCAGCTCGTTTCCCCACCCTATAGCATTTAGTAATAGCTGCATGCGTTTCTTATTTTATTAAAGTATTTAATTTCTCGACGTCTTTCACATCGGCATTTTCATCTAGATTAAATAAAACTAATTGATCCTGTTTGCTATTACGTGCTGAAACTTCGTTTGCTAATATATTTAGCATTTCTTCACCAGATGATTTATCTTTAACTAGCATATCACCTTCCACAGTTAAATCGGCCAATTCAATCCATGGTTGAACATCAGTCTGTAACTTGTCTAACTTCACAAGTAATGTCTCATTCTGTTCAACTAGTTCAACTATACGCGCACTTAAAGTTTCATTATTTTTCACCACTTGCTCCAATTTTTTTGCATTCACAATTGAATCATTCTTCAATATGGACATTTCATTCTTCAACACTTCCATGGAGTTCTGAAGATCCATAACAATTTTTTCCATATCGGAATGCGACAAAATCGGAGCCATGTCAAACCGTGCGCCAAATGATGATATGAACATAGTCACTGTTAAAAGTTGTCACTGAAAATGAATGTGTGTAATCCGTGTAAAGACTTCAATGACAAAAATTCACAAATAATTAGTTTACCGTTTGCTATGTTTTTAACTCATGTCATTATAAAAATCCATTATTCTCTGAAATTCGGATAGGCATAGTTATGTAGAGGATGTTAAATCCTCCGCCTTATGTAAAATGACCTTGACTGATAAATTTAAACCACCATAGCTGATTGTAACGAACTTTATTTAAAAAGAATTTTTTCTTTTTATTTTCCAGAACATTCTTTGTTTAAATACTTGATTTTAAAATTGTGCGCTATTTTCAGTTTTTGAGTATCTCGCTCCTTGTCTGGTATTGTAATTTTTGGTCTGCTGCATTTTAACATTTTTTCCATAGTAAACGATTACATCATTATCAAATATATTATTCCATCAATTGCCTTGTGTTCTGATATAAAATAACATTGAAGAGGAGCCTTGGAACAGGTATATTTGATTTTATTGTTGGGTCACGTTCATACCATAACAGATTATTGCTGAAAGGAACAGCTTTCCAACTTTCACCTTCCAATTGCCACTCGTAAGTGTCGATTTAATTGTTATACCATATGTTCATGGATACCGATATTAAATTCGAGGACAAAAGTAGGTTAGTGCAGGACATAGCGGACCTGAACTTAAATGACGCAAGCAATAATATAAGCATATCAGACTCTACTGTGAATTTTAGGACTTCCAGCGATCTGGAATCTATGGGGCCTACAGACACGAATAGGTTAGGGGCCTCAACATTACATAAAATCCGTGCGTGTGGTGAATGCCATAGAACTGTTTACTTTACGACAGTTCAGAAATTGTGTAGTCCAGATTTAGATTTTGGTACGATGTTAGCATGGCTCAACGCCTTTCTGATTTGCAATAAATTATGTATACTTTGAGGTTTTGTTCTACGTAGTCATTTTGTCCACCTATGCTAATCATACCAGTGGGAGGTCACAACGAGTTGTTGCGTGGGATTAGCGGTGGTTTGGATATATTTTGCGACAGAATAAATACAGTTGGATTGATGTTTAGCTCGATTGTGAAAAAATGACTAAATTAAGTCATCACCAACCAGGTAATTAATTGATTGTTCTATTTTACAGCTTATCTACGTGTAGCAGAAGCAGAATAAATGGTTTGCACATGACTGCATTGATTATTGTGTATCTCACCACCTTGATTTAATGAAGCAATCACCAACCGCGCAAAAATTGATTGTTTAATTATACACTTATATAGTCGTAGTGGACGCAGCAAAAATGTTTTGTACATTACTGCATTTAAACTGTCTAGCGCACATGTCAATTCCACTACAATTTATGCTAGATTGAACAAGTGAGATAAGCCAACCTGGTTTTCCATTAATTACATTCTATTTGCTGTTCAATACTAGTGAGTAAGTTTCCCTTCCTACTCCAATAATAACATCTAAAGATTAAAATCATTACAACTTGTGAATACCTGTCAACAGAAAAATAAAATGAGATTGAATTGTGCCAAAACCTCAAAAAGTTGATTCACTGAAGTTATCGTCATCCACAGAATCATTGGTTGTTCAACTTATTTAAGTGTGAAGAAAGTGGCCAAAAAGTTATGTGGATTAATTACCTCTTCGTTGCGTTGCGACACAAGGCGTTTGCATCCATTGTCTACCTGGTGAAATCACCTTGTGTCGCACCATAAGGAATAGGAAATTAATCTTTTCTCTGTCGTGCAACATATTTATTTAAATGTCTAGTAAATGACAGCGTTGCAATGGTTTAGCTGTATTGGTAGTATGAACCTTGCCGGGTCTAATGGGATACAGCCATCATCCCGTTTTACGTAAAGCCTCGAGTTTGGTTTAACTACGCAGCAAAACTTAGTGTTAAATTGGTAGCGACGGAATGAGAGTAAGTGTGCCAGGTGCGAAGAGCTGGTTTCGGCTACTTAGGTTAACATTAGTCACCAGCATCTGGGCAGATAGAGCTCATTAGACTTGGTTGGTGAACTATCTAAGAGAAGTTCAATTCTGAATACAAATATTTACGCTAGGAATGAGTGACTTAGTTTACTCTTAAAGCCCACATATAACTATGCATATTATGAACAATAATGAGGCTAAACTTTGTTGGCCGTCGCACAGGATAAAATTGGTCACCCTATCTGCAGAGTCATGCAGGCTACTGCAGACATCTTTATTCCCGGGTCTGTCTCGTTTCCTTCGCATTTTTATCCCCAATATAATAGCAACGCTCTGTTGCATGCTATGAACCTGGTGGATGCTGATCACATCACTGAGCCTAATTTGGAATTGTCAAATATTGATAATAGTTCAAGTAAACTACCATTCTTTATACGCCAGGTTAGGTGTTAACGTTAGTTCGCCTGATGCGCTAACATTGATACAAAATGGGCAACAAGACACACTCGAACGTGCGTTGGGTAAATAAGAACTCGGTGCATGTTTCGTATCTGAAACTAAATGTAGGATCCTGGGAGAATTACAGAACTGGGCTCACCATTCTTATCTACGCGTTATTCGCTTTGAGCTTCTGGTTCCACTGTGTTTTCCCACGCTGGTCAACGGGGCGTCAGTATTGACCTTGGCGCATGAGATGATTAATGTTTAACTGAATGATAGCCGGTAAACAGCTGACTTAATGAGGCACGATTAAATCCATCAACTGAAATCAGTAACAGAAACCTGACTAAACGTTGAATTTTTGTTGTATATGCAGATGCTCTCACTGACTGCAGCACAGCCGAAAGAAAGGACGCTTCATACTCCGACATCAGCTCTTTACTAATTAGAGCAAGATGAGGTAGGAACTTTTCTTCGTTTTGTTTATATCATACCTCATTTCCTGTGGTTTGTATGCCCGATGTTGAAGCCTTCGGCAGAAAGACACGAATCCGAACCCAGCCAAAAAGAACAAAAAATCGATGCGTACTTGGAAATGGGAACCAATCGGTTCTTTGCCAAACTGATAGTGCAAAGCGACAACTCGCGAACGCAAATCGCGGAATTTACTGACGAATATATGGACATAACGGGTCCGGTGTTGAAATCAATTTCGTAACCTTTATTAGAGTAAGTGATCGATTTAGTCAGCTTTAACAAAGATAGAATAGTACATAGTCGAATATTTTTATTTGGATTCTAACCTCACATCTTCCATCAAATGTACTTCACATCACATAAATATATCCATTAAGTCTGGCATAAATAAGTAACATTAATTTTGTTGTAGGCTTTACCAACACCCAAACATCCTGCGGTAATATCACAAATTACGCTATATCAAGTTTTGATACAATTATTATCATGAAGACAAAATACAGTCTTTTTAATGAATCGATTTCAGACAATAATTAATGATAGAAATAAGAATAGATTTTTCATTGATGCTCTTTAGCCCGATAATTGGAAAGATTAAGGTACGATTCGAGTGTATTATTATGCATAGGTGTGAACCACGACTAACAATTCTTCAAACCGAGCTTGAAGTGAACACCAATCCCAGTGTTATTGAACCAGTCGTCGAACAACATGGCAAAACTACCTCCAGTCGCCAGTTGTTTGACGACTGGTTCAATAACACTGGGTTTGGTGTTTACTTCAAGCACGCAAACTTGGTTTAAAGAATTGGTACCACCAACCGCGCAATAAATAATTGGTTAATTCTATGACTAACAATTGTAATGAAAGTTAATATGATGATATAATGCATGGTTTTTCCAATATAATAATACAAATATTAGGCGTAAAACTTCCAAGATCCAAAAAATTCACGAACATAAGTTTCATTAATATATATTAGGTATTGTGTCCCTATAAACAATTGGCTGATGCCATCTCCTACACCTATGCGAATTAAATCATTTGTAATTAATTTCAGTCAAAGTCTTATGTACTGTGGATTTGAGGCCGCCTCACTATATAATGCTTCGAAAATTGTGACAGCTGCACCACCATCCCATAGCCAAATCCCCACATCGATCGAGGTTTATTATAGGGCTGTACTGTAGTAGCAAGTATTCATTAGGATATTTAACAACAATTTCCCAAACTAATAGTTTTTGTAGCCTCTACAGATTGTGTACATATAATATGCAGTTAGTATGCTTACAAATCACATTGATATAGGTTTTATAGAAAGGTGACACTACAATGACTTTATTTGACTTAGGTATGGGAGATTTCACAGCAACACTTTCCAACATATCTGGACAAATTATGTAGTATACAGGGTCCGGTGCGGAAAACTAATATATATGAAATTGTGTTTTAGAGGTTGCGCACCAAGTAAAAAATTAGTTCAAATGGGACTAGAATGACAAACCAGAGTCAGCATAAACCAAAGATATATTTTCGTATACACATGCGCAACGTGCTTATTGGGAAATCATCTGTAGGAGCCGGTACTACGCCCTACACCCACTATGTACTTGGTCAAGGAATGTGGGAAAATAGGACGGTACAATCTCGTAAACGAATTTGCATATCAGCAGTAGTGGAGATGAATTCATAAAGTCTTCGATAACGCGAATTTAACGATAACTCCCGAAATATTATATATATATATGATATATATATATATATATATATATATATATATATATATATATATATATATATATGGCATTGCACTTTTATATAGGCCCTTCTTAGAGGCACTTTTATTTCCCTATTTACACAACTATATTTTAGTGTAATATTACTGTCCTGAATTGGCCGCGGACAGCGTCCGCACCTGGCCACGTCTACCTCGGAATCTGTTGCGCAAATCAATGAACCACCCAGCCGTACACCAATAATATAATAACAAGTGCTTCCTGGTTAGACCTTCAAACGTAAATTCCATTTATTTGGACCAAAACCTCTAGCCAATCACGCCAAGAATCATTCATTGGTGTATAACTAAGCAATGTCACGTGGAGTGCGGCAGTGTGGCTTAGTGGTTAGAGCACCAGATTCCGAAACAGACGTGCTTAGATTCAAGTTCTGTCCACGACAATCTCTAGACAATGCGTGAAGAAGTCCATTAAGGACGAAACCGGTCTACTGGATGAATCGCCTTTTCTACACTATACAATCCTCTGTTTAAACTGACAAGTGTATGCACACAATGGGTGAAGTGTTCGCAAACTTGATTCAAATAATTATTATCACCACCCGCGCACCAAGTATTCAATTATTTATAAAAGTGCTCAATTCAATAACACTTCTCCAGGTAATGTGGTGTATGTTCTAAAATAAAAGATTTGAAATGGTTAGTTGGAACCTGAGGTCAAAAAAGGGATGACATATAGTCTCTAGCTAAAGGGAAGTCTAACCAAGAAACATTAGTTAGTATTTATGTATTAGGTGTTGCGAGCCTAGTAACAAATTAGTTCAGTTGTGACCAGAAGGATAAACCAAAGTCGCCAGTAAGCACGAAACGAATGTGCATGAGGTTATACTTTCCGTTCATGCTGCCTTTGGTTTATCCGTCTGGTCACAACTGAGCTAATTTGTTACTAGGTTCGCAACAACTAATACATACTTGCATATATATATATATATATATATATATATATATATATATATATATATATATATATATATATTAGCTCTTCGCAACAAACAGTATTTAACTGTAATTAGTTAGTATTTAACTGAAAATTGTGTGTAGTGTGTGGCAAGGTGTCCTCATGGTAAGAGCAATCGATTCTGATGCAGACTTTCTCAGGTTCAAGCTTTTATCACCGTAAATTCTGGACAGTACGTGAAAATTTCTCATTTAGGACGAAACCGATCTAATGAATGAAAATTGCCTTATCTACACTTTACAATTCTTAGTTTATACTGATAAATGTAAGTACTTAATGGGTCAGGTGTTCATATCAAGTTCGCAACCTTGATTATAGTGAATAGGAAACCTGTTCGGATCGGGCAACTTTTCATAATGCTAACGCTTCAGTCCTTTCAATCGTTGCTGGACTAGTTCATAGAACATTTATATAATAAAACGAACATTGGTTGCGTGGGCGGTGATAACAATTATTACAATCACGATTGCGATCCTGGTATGAACACCTGACCCATTGAGCACATATATTTGTCAGTGCCCAGGTTCAAGTCCTGTCCGCGGCAAATTCTGGCCAGTACATGATGAGTTCCAAATAAGGACGAAACCGGTCTACTCGTTGAATTTCCTTTTTACACTGTAAAATTGTGAGTGAATACTGTCAGTTTTTGCTATCAAGATCACAACCTTGATTTTAGTAATTGTTATCACCGACCTCGCAACCAATGTTTGTTTAATCATATAAATATAATGACAGATTATGGATGGTTAGCTGGAACTTTGGGTCTAAATGGATACCATGTGAGCTCCATCTAAATGAAGCAAAACTAACCGAGTTACATTTGAAAGAAACAGTTTGGGGCAAATGTGGAATCCTCATTCGAGACCCATCTTGCCACGAGTTGGTTTTCCTGTGAGTATGGTGGCAACCCTAAAGATAGGACAGGAAATGAAGTCTCGAAAATTTGGAAAATCTGGCTCCATCGTTGTTTTCAAACAACCTGCTCATTGGCAGCATCATAGGGAAGGGACAGATGACCACCCACCAATCAATGCAAAGCACCAACTGTGCACCTGGAAATGTAAAGTTTTCAAGATTTTACCGACCTACGAGTGATATCTCATCTTGGATGCCGTTTTTGGGCGTCGTAATTAGTGATGCTAATTTGCTCAAGAAAATTAACATAGCTAATCCATATATATCGAAGTATAAATTTTAGGTAGAAAAACAAAATGTTACACCAGTTACTGTGGTAATTTAGGTACCTACAGTCTTGAGATTAAATCGTAAAATTAACTGAAAGATATGACAGATAAAATGCAATTCCAGGGTTCTTTAATATAAATTCTAATGAAGTTCTATAATGAAATACATTAAAACAGGACGGAATATTACCAGGTAATGCCTGAGCTATTTACGGTATTCCAATTCATGTCTACACCACGCCAGGTTTTGCTCACACATAGGGCGTTCCGATTTAATAGGCGTTTTGCCAATTTTGAAGAGAAATTAAGTTTTGTAAAGTGTGTATAGAAGTCTGAAAAATACCGTATGTCTCTAACTTGAATGACTGGATTTATGGTGCACAAATTGGAATTGACGATAAGGGTAATTCAGCAAAAAACTGAGAGTCTATCTTACCTACTTACAGCAGGTAAGAACACACACGCCGGGCACAAACAACAAAGCCAGTTGGAGCAAAAACACCCAGATTGGATGTTTTTCCAAAAGTGTACAAATGCATTACTCCATTAAGACCAAATTTAATTTTATGAAAAATACGCCAACACAAATTATCTAAATGTTTAACTAACCAGTTGAAGCCGGTAGGACATCACTAATTTGAGTACAACTTAAAGGTTATTTTTATTGTATAATTAGGTGGACAAACATAAGGTTAAAAATCGTTTGATGTGGTTGTTTGATGTTTCTCAATTATTTGCTATTGGACTTTTAAAAGAAAATATTAAGTTTGTATGAAAGTAGGCCAGGGAGAAATTTCTAAATTTAAAACATTGTGAAGTGCGGATGGAAAGATAACTTGTGTTGTTCATATCTTCAATAAATCTTCAATGGCCAACTATGCGGGTAAATATATGGACACGGCTTTTATTCCAGCATGACCGAAATGTTTATGTACACTAAAGAAAAACAACACAACCATTACTATGATCAAGGTTGCGATCTTGTTAAAAACACCTGATCCATTGTGTACATGCATTTTGCAGTATAAACTAAGAACTGCATAGTGTAGAAAAGGCAATTCAACCAGTAGACCGGTTTCGTCCTTATTTGGATTTCCCCATGTACTGGCCAGAATTTGCCGCGGACAGGGCCCGAACCTGGACACATCTGCTTCGGAATCTAGTGCTCTAACAACTGAGCCATCCTGCCGCACCTTACACACAATTTTCAGTTCTATACTAACTAATGTAACTTGGTTAGTCTATTTTTCCTTTAGGTGGAGCTCATATGGAATCCATTTAGACCCAAATTTCCAACTAACCATCCCCAATCTGCCGTTATTGGACATCACACTGAATAAGCAATCAGTATTGAAATGAACTTTTATATAATTAAACGAACATTTAAACAATAATTGATTGTGCGGGTGGTGGTAACAATTCTTTAAATCAAGTTTGCGAGCCTGAAGTAAGCACCAATTCCATTTTATTTGACTGTTTGTCGAATGGTTAAATAAAGTTGGATTGGTGTTTACTTCAAGCTCGTAAACGAACATTTGTTGCGTGGGCGGGGATAATAATTAATACATTTAAGGATGTGATCATCATATAAAAACCTGACCCATTAAGTAAATACATTAAGATATTGTATTGATTTAATAATTTTGTTCTGTGCTTTTCGTGTGCATGCACAATAAATTCAATAAATAACATAAGAATATTCCATTTCCTTACGAAAATTAAGTGGATGATACTCTTTCTATTGTAGACGTGTTGCTCCAAGGAAGAACTCGTGGCAATTTGGCGGTCAACGCCGGTTGAACCACAAAAAGTTGCCGCATCTCTTGTAAACAAAGCGTCTGTAAGTGAACGCAAAGCAGAACGGGGCATGAAATAATACCACACACCAGGGTTGCGCGGCGTCCCCCTGTCAACAAAATTCATCAAATAAACGTCCAACAACACGAGTGACGGTCTTTCCGAAGAAAAATCTCAAAGAAGATAAGGTAATTAGCTTCCAGACATCAATTCGGCAGCGATGTGTCTGGGCCACACAATCTTCTCCAACGTAAAGCAAAGCAATCACTGCAGAAGCTTTCCAAGCCACATGCGAAAATGTATTTATCTATAGTTCAATTGTTGTGGCACAGATGACTGTTTGAACTAGGTGACAACTCTTTTAATCAAGTTAGCAACATCAAGATAAACATCAATCCCGTTTTAATAAACAAATCGCATTACATAACAAAACCACCATTTGGCGCTTATGTTGGCAATTTTAAAACTTCCATGCTCATCATCTGAGCACGACGGTGAAATAGTTAACAAGGATCAAACCGCCATGGCTTTATTAGCTGTGGCAATTCAAATTTGAGTATCTCCATCATAGCACTCTCTCATACTGTGTACTTGACCGTTAAATAATAATTCATTTCTCTCCAAACAAAGTTTGAGAGCTTGAGATAAACACCATTCCCATTTGAATTAACCAATCAGCAAGTAAAGAAAAACTTCCGTCATTCGTGCATACCTTTAACCTCGCATGGTCATAATCTGAATACGAAAGCAAACTAACTAAGGAGGATCAAACGACCATGTATAAGTAATGTATCTAACGTCAGATATGCGGCTCTGGTTACTGTAATTCTCAAATACATTTTGTTTGACTGGAAATGTCGGTTGCGCAATGTCTGTGCAGTCAAGAGCAAAACATTGTCAAAGCTTTCATCATATGTAAATAAGATACAAACGTTAAACTCAAGTTTGCGAACTATAGACAATACCGGATACGCAATCGTGTTCAGATCTGGCGAAAAGTAAATAGCCATTTTATTCGTTTTGTATAAACCAGCTTTGCAGTAAGCAATGTTCTTAATATAACTAGTATTTCCCAATCGAACCTGAACCGGAGAAGATGCGCCCAATTAATTGGTGTCTCCTTTACTTCACACTCTCCATGTGTTTAAATTTTCTGTATTGTTTTACGTTATAATTTATATATATATATATATATATATATATATATATATATATATATATATATATATATATATATATATATATATATATATATGATGTCCATTCCTTTTTAATT
>JAQBSW010009306.1:0-29547 GCA_029291075.1 Eudiplozoon nipponicum | reverse complement strand
CATCAATGCAACTCCTTCAAGAATCTTTATAAACACACAGAAATATTTAAACAAGTAATCGCGAATTCACAGATACATGAAAAACACGCCTTAAACAAACATAAATATATAGTAATCTCTCCACGCCCAAAAAATATATATTTAAAGCAAAAAAACATAAAATTTAAACATGGTGTGAGAGTTACATAAGGGTAAAACCGGTCAATTGCAGGCATAAACTCCATTTTAAACTCTTTGCACGAACATGCGTTTTCTGCTTGTATAAATCGGGCTGTAGTTTTTTTATAAATCATGTCGGCTATTGAATTCAATAGTTTAAATTAATGCCTCATCTAGAGAACATAAACGCAAGTTTTTAATGATACGTTGGTAAGAATTTTTCAAGGCGACTGATAAACACAGTACTTGAATTAAGGTTGACAGAGGATTCTTCAGAAAAGGAATACTGGACAAATTGTTTCTTTGCTGACCAAACTGTACACAGAAAAATGTAAAATTTTAGACATGTTTCCTGCATTTTCCGCAGAACACCTTTCTCCAATGCATATTTTATTTGTTTCAGAGTATTTCACGTACCTGAATTACCTACAGAGAAATATTGTCGCCTGGATATCCATATTTAAATTTTATCTCAATTTCATTAACATTTTTCGAATATGTAAAATTGTTTGCGCAGATTTTTGTCGAAGCTAAAATCATAGCGCTAGAAAAATTTTCTTTATAATATTTGAAATTTGAAACCTGTTTAATTTCACTGAATTGTAGATAGAAGGTGTTTTGATTGATTTATCAAATGATGAAAGAAACCATGAATTCCAATTTTCTCAATGTGTAAATGCAATCTGGATGCCATGTGAAGACTGTATTCGCACAGAATTGGATCGATGGGATGTAAGTTATTGAGTTGAGTTGTATTCTAGATGAAAATCGGTTCACCTTCATTTTAAGTATAGTTTTATACATAATTAATGGGTAGATTATGGTTTATTTATATATTTTTATCTATCAATTCTGCACATAAATACGTCAATAATTTTCCATTTATTCTAGACGAATTTTAAACAAAACTTATTATTAACTTTTTGACATAGTTTACTTTCCTTTAAAGAAACTCATAAACGGAAAATGGCGGAAGTGCTATTTTTAGGCGGCTATCTAAATCTAATCGAATTTTACCAAAAACACGAGGCTTAATTTATTGTTGTTGATTAAGTCAAATGTAAATGCCATTAATAGAAATTTTTTGTAGGCCGAGAAATTCAATTTAACTCCAGTGCAAATGAAAGATTCTGACTGGAATAAATATACAATTAGTAAATATCTACCTAAATATGGAAGTTGCTTAATTTTAATTTTATTTTAAAGACTCCTTTTAACGTCCAGATCATATCATATAAATTTGGCATCCTTTGCTCGAACAAGCTATTTAATATTATGTAATAGGTGTTGCGCAAATAGTAACAAATTAGTTCAAATATGACCAGAAGGATAAACCAAAGACAGCATGCAAATAAATCATAATCTCGAGCACATTCGTTTCGTATTTACTGGCGACCCATTAGTAGGAACTGATATAATAGCCTTTACCCACTATATATTTGGGCGAAGAATATGAGAAAATAGGACAGTACCATCTCCTATACGAATGTATAAATTAGCAGTAATGAAGCTAACTTAATATAAAGTCATACGCCATGCAACTTCAAAGTTAACTCACTATACATAATATGTATACCGAATCTGTAATGGGTATCAACACTATGGCTATTGCATCAGAACCCGATACCAACATTATTGTCCCGAAAAGGTACATGGTACTAACGCCATGTATGCTGAGTCGGTACATGGTACCAACAGAATGGATTTCAGTATATGCTACAGATCACCAAAATTGAGAATTACAACTAGTTCTGAACACCTTATTCCAGTAAATCCACACATTCTGGCCTTGATCGATATCAGTTATTGCATTTCGCGGCAATCATGACATCATTTAATTAAATATATAACAGTTAGATATTGTTTGTTGCGAAGAGCTAATATATATGCAAGTATATAGGCATTATATTTTACTTTTCGTTTATGCTGTCTATAGTTTATCCTTCTGGTGATATTTGAAGTATTCTCTTACTAGGTGTGCAACATCCAATACATAACTGCATATATATTAGTTCTCAGTGACAAAAAGTATATAACAATTATATGTATAATTGAATGATTCCATTATTACCGCGAAATGCGATCACTGATATTGATCAAGGCCCGAGAGTATGGATTTGCTGGAATAAAAGGCATTCAGAAATAGATTTAATTCTCAATTTTGGTGAACTTTAGCATAAACTGCAATTCCTCGTATTGGTACCATGTACCGACTCAGCATTCCTAGTGTTAGTATCATATAACTTTTCGTTATCATAATACCAGCTCCAGCTAATGAATTGCCAGTAGGCATGAAACAAATGTGCACGAGATTTTACCTTCCGTTCTTGCTGTCTTTGGTTTATTCTTCTGGTTATATTTGAACTAATCTGTTACAAGGTGTGCTACATCCAATACATAAGAGCATATATCTTAGTTCTCCGTCAAAAAAGTGTATAACAGCTATATGTATAATTGAATGATGTCATGATTACCGCGAAATCTGATAACAGCTGTCGATCAAGGCCAAAGTTTAGGGTGTTGCTGGATTAAAAGGTGTTCAGGACTAGATCTAAATCTGAATATTTTTGTAAATTTTTGGGAAATTTTGAAATTCATTCTGTTGGTAACATGTACTGACTGAGCAAGCAGAGTTTTTGTAACAGGTACTGACAAAATAGTCATTTTATTTGTATCCTTTGCGGGCTTGAAATATATTTATATTATTTATAGTAATTTGACTTGGAATTCACATTGTCGAAGACTTTATTTAAAGTTAGCTTCACTACGGCAGGTTTACACATTCGTATAGGAGATTGTATCGTCCAATTATCCCACAATTCTAAACCAAATATAAAGGCGGTAAAGGGCGTAGTACCGGCTCCTATTGATGAATAGCCAGTAAGCACGTAACAAATGTGCACGAGATTATACGTGCCGTTCGTGCTGTTTTTGGTTTATGCTTCTGCTCATATAAGAAATGATTTGCTACTTGTTGCGCAATACTTAATACACATTGGCATATATTCTTGTTCTCCGTCACATTATTATCTAACTTGTATATTTGTGGAAATTTTGTTAGTGGGAAGTCATTGGAGTATTGCTTTTGGATGGAAAATCTTATTTTCAGTGCTGTCATATAGAATGATTTATGGACTAAACGTACACTTCTGTTAATTGGACGATCCATCTGCAATTTAGCTTTCTTACACAATTATACTCTTGTTTTTTTGCGGGTGGCTGCTTTTCTTCTCGCTCGCTACTGAAATTATTCTCTAACTTGGTTGTGTTCTGCTCACATAAAACCACATTGTGCTTAGCATATGGTAAGTTTGAATATTCGAGTGATAATAAGTTTCGAAAATTTGATCTATGTGAGCGGACCGACAGAGACAACGCATCTTTAAAATTATTATTTATTTTATTGCCACAAGTTTGACACTATTACCTTTCTGGTATTTACGATTGGTGACGGCCTGTGGATTTTCAACCGCAACATTTTGCTTGGAGATTCATTTTCTCCGCAGGTGCTGATGATATTGCCAAAAATCATGTCATTATTGGCCTTGAGCCTGGCTTTATTCCTCATTGAAATAAACTTTGTTCTTTTTCAATCATTACTGCATCGTCTTTATTTATACCATTCTTTAACTCTTTAAATTGGATATAATGTGGGTAAAACGTGTGTACGTTGAGATCCGACTCTTGCGGTTTCATAAAAAGTGTCTCATATGCCGCAAAAAGTCTTGCCGGTATTGTCTTGTAAATTAATGCCGTATGTGTTGGAATAGCTTTATGTCCTGAAATGATTATGTGATCGGTTAGAGCCGCATTCTCCACTAGTACTAGACATTTACCTAAAAGCTTCATGTACAAGTGTTGACAGTTACTGCTGAATAATTATTTTCTGTTCCGTCTGCGTAACTGTTGTAGCTGCAACATTCAAATTTGTGCGCGATTAATGAATAAGACGCCAGTATAAGGTTGCCTTTAGCATCTACTCTTCTGGTTCACTGTGTACCAGAAATATTTTACTTTCTATTTAAAAAAATTAGCTTTTATTACTCGATTTAATCTTCTTCTTATGATTTTTGACGGTAATAAATCTCGATGTGGCGAATTGAGATGCACCGTACTGTTCTCATTTTATGCTGCTGGCTTTGTCTGAGTGTCATACTGAGATCAACAAAACTTTCTGGATATTAGTTTATCTGTAAAATTTCTGGCCATAATTTGCCGCGGACAGGGCTCAAACATGAGCAAATCTGCTTCGGAATCTGGAGCTCGAACCACTGAGCTACCATGCCGCACCCTGTGGCTCAGTGATTAGAGCACCAGATTCCGAAGCAGACGTGCCCAGTTTCGAGCCCTGTTCGCGGCACATTCTGGCCAGTACGTGATGATTTCCCAATAAGTACGGAACCGGTCTACTGGGTGAATTGCCTTTTTTACACTATACAATTCTTTGTTTATACTAACGAATACAAGTACTTAGTGGGTCAAGTTTTTATATCAATTTCGCAAACTTGATTATAGTAAAAGTTATCACCGCCCGCGCAACCAATGTTCGTTTAAATATATAACCGTTGATGATAGTTGTAACAGACAAGCAAATAATATGTGTTGCAAAATATACCGTTTTGTTGCTACTTTAAAAAAATTCTTGCATACAAAACTGTCTACAAATTCTAATTACGTCAAATTTAAAGAAAAGTGATTGTAATATTTGTATCCTTATTATTCGTTATAGTTTCATGTTCACACCGATGTACTGAACGATTTGTCGAAGTTGATACAAGAATGTCTGTTTGGTATTCAGTTTCATCCGAACAGCATTTATGAGGTACTCGGTAAAATGGTCATGATGTCTAATGGACATGTAAACAAAGTTAGCAGAAATAAACACTTGCTCAAGCTGACAGTGCCTAGCTCTGACATCACGGTCATGAAACTTGCGAAGCTTTATAATAGGACACAAAATGCAATACGAAGGTAAGCAAAACTAATTAAGCTAAATGCCCGAATTAACTACATTTATTTTAGAAAAAAGATTTAAACACAGCATATGATTTTGTTTAATCTAAAATGCTGCTTAAATTGTGGAACAACTTTTAAATGATTCAATTATCATTGATGTGTTCAGGATCCTCCATGTGCTGCGCATTTAAAATTTATATTGAGATTAAAAACCCAACTACTGACACAACTATCGCTACCACTGAAATTTATCCAAAAACAGCTGCGACTACACTATGAGACTTCCATAGCTACTACTATTTCTATAAATACTTTTACAATCGCCACTACTACCACCCCTACCCTATCACTTATAGTACCACTGCTAATAATATTGATGCTACTATTACTCTTACTCATACTACTGTTAGTATTACTACCACTCCTACTACTACTACTACTACTACAGCTAATGCTATAATTTCTCAAGGAAAAACTAGTAACTCTCCCCGATACTTCTATAGCTACTACAATTTATAGAAATAATACTACAGCCGCCGAAATCACTACCTTTACTCTACCACTAATGCTATCACTACGAATAATACTGATTCTATAAATACTTCTCATACATCTACTACTATTACTACTGCTCCTCCTCCTTCTACAACTACTGCTTCCATTTTACGAGGAACAAGTAGTACTACTCCATGGTACAAATTACTACTTATACTGCGATTATTACTCGAAGAAAAACTTGTACTACACTACGATACTGCTATAGATATTGCCATTTATAAAAAATCTTCTATAGACGCTACTACTACTACTACTACCCTGCCACTAATTCTACCACTAATATTCCTTCTCCTACGACAATTAATGTTACTAATACTCCTCCTCCTACTACTACTACTTGTGATACAATTTCTCGAAGAACAACCAGGATCCACCCATGAAATTCTATAGCTACTAACATTTAGATGAATAACTTTACAGCCGCTACTACTACTACTCCTACCCTACCATTAGTTCTACCACAACTAATGCATTTACATAATGCAAAAGGTGTTTATACCTTGATTTAAATAATGCCTACACTATTAATAATAAAACAAATTTGTTTTTCTAAACAATTCAGAAGCTGAATATCAGCAAAATCGATGACCAATAAGGATAATTTAATATCAGCGAAAGAAGATCTTAACAGTCCCTATAAGTTCGTGCAGAAGGAGATTGGAATTAAAAAGAAGACCTTGCTTCTGATAAAAAAAAACTTGAATAAAAACTAGCATGAGCATTGTCCCAAACAGTTAAATTGCTTAATTTAATCTAAAATTTACTCTAACGTTCAAATTGCACAGAAAACAAAAAAGGGTGACCAGATCGGCAAAGGACAAAGATCCACTTGATGAAATGAAAACTACAATGACACAAAATGTTGGCTTTCGAATTTATGCTGTTACACTAGAAAGAGTGCAGCTAATCGCCGAAAGAAGTCAAATTTTGTTTGGTAAGGAATTCTTTCATCTTGTTCTCTTTTGTCGCCTAATTTGAAAAGAGTGACAAAATTGAAATTTATTTTCTGTCTTCGTATTTGAAATTTCAAAAATAAAGTTCTAATTCGACTTTTTGCTTAACAGATCTTGTTCAAATCTTGTAGCAGGAATTACCTCATTTCAAAACGCCTAAGTTTTATTATAATTAAATTTAAAGAAAATAACAAGGTGAATAAATTGTGGTGAACATTTTATTGAAAAACGAGTGAAGAATACATCACATTAAATAGCTCGTCCTAACTGCCCTGACCAGCTTCCTAGTAAATTATCCGGATATGGTTTTGAATAAATAAAATAATATTACCTTGATTTGAAAAAGTATATGCTGGCAAAATTTGTAAAATTTAACTAACTAATATTTGTTTATTTATCAATACAGATATATCAATTAACATTTAGAGTATCCACGGTTTTCTTTCGTGTGTGGCAGATTTTTATTATTAGTTCCGCAATGAAGCGATTGATTCCAAGTACGCATCGAGTTCGCCTTCGTAGTCATTGGGTACTGATTCGTCCCTTTCCTTTGAAGGTTTCCAGACACTGGTAAAGGGGTACGATCTAATATTGGTTGAGTGGCTACTTTTTGGTACCTCATTTTGTTACCTTCGTCAGACCTTTAATAATACACAGTACAATGCTGACACCTCGTTCCAAAACAGATCTATTTATATTTTAATTTTCGACTCACTAATGGTTTGAATCAAATAAAGGCTTCAGTAAACGAGACTCTACACGTACATATTCATGGAGTACATGAGAGAGAGAGAAAGAGAGAGACAGACAGAGAGAGAGAGAGAGAGAGAGAGACAGAGAGAGAGACAGAGAGGTTAGAACAAACGACAATTCCAGTGGTTAGTACGCATGGTGTGATAGCCTTCGGAGTGAGGGGACGATTCAGCATCCAGCTATCATAAAGACGAACTCAATGCGTACATGGAAATGGGGATCATTCTGATCTCTGCAGAACCGTGAGTGAAAATCTACCACGCACGAAAGAAAACCGCGGATACTCTTAATGTGACGATCGCACAGCACAATCATTCAAGTAATATCTGAAATAGCTGTTAAAATTTACCGCGGTATTTATTAAAATTTTTTTAAATGTTTAGCAATGCTTAAATTTCTAATTTAATATCTTTGTTATTTATTTTGTGAGTGAAGCTTTTGTAGCCTCTCGAATAATCGAGAATATTTACGGTTCATGATCTCATACAACTATTTGAATTAAATAATTTATCTTGTACTTCGTTATAGCTATGTATAAGCAAAAAAGTTTCAAGGAAAATTGCTTTAGGATAAGTCAGGTTTGCGCATTTGGGAGAAGCGTCCAGCCTAATTTTTTAAAATTTAAATGACGTCTACGCATTGATTTTAGTATTTTTTGTGACCAGCTGTGCACTCAAGGATAAATAAATAAATTTTAATCTTTATATTTTTATCTCGTTTTAAAACTTCATTTTGATATTTATTTCCTCGATGGTAGTAAAGTCATTTTGGATGTCACGAAAGTTCTCGTGTATATAAGTTGAATCCTAAAATGATTTAAGAGATTAATGCATCATTTAATTATGCTATCTGTCTCGAAGAATGGCCGAATTGCTGAAAATGTTTGGATTGCAAAAAAATTAAGTAAGTTAAACAGTGTACCTTTTGGTCAAATTTACTATTATGTAAATTAAGCATTAGCTCAGGATAAGGCTAAATTTTAAAATAATGCAAACGAAATTTCGACGCAGAGGATCTACAAAAAAAAATGTCAAAAGAAGAAAGCATCCAAAATTGCCTCAACTGCTCTGGGCGTTATGTTGGAGGGACTTGCCGACCGCTAACCAGAAGACTAAATTTAAATTATTATTAATAAATCAGATAACGTTAGGAAATGACTTGCAGTTTACAAGCATAAAAACAATGCAGTTTAAAAAAATACAAATTTGGTAAAATCCGTTTTTATGATAGCTAACTTACAACTACCTTTGGAATTCATTCTTTCGAAATTTCCAATCTCTTTCTAGGTTTTCTGCAGTTTCAGGGTTCAAAATTGAAATTTACTATTAATTGTTTGACTTATCAAAATAGTTTTTTAAATCAAACACTTTCAACTGGCAATTTAAATATATTATTGGCGTAGTTAAACAGATTACGTTTTTAAGTTTATTGTAAGCTTAGATGAATTAAGTAACGATGAAAAAACTATAACTCCATGAGTCTTTGTTAGACGTTTCGCTTTTTAACGCGCTAGCTCAAGTGTGTTTCATTAGATTTAATCCTTTTTGGACTGATGGCCATCAATCAGTTGAACCAGAATTTTTGTTAGATTCCTTTTATTAATGTAATTTATTAATTTGAGTCTACGTTAGTCAAATTAATTAAACTAATCAAACTAATTTTGCTTTCCATATATATGCAATGCGGTTTGATCCTCGCAAGTCAGTTTGCCGTCGTACTCTGGTAGTAGTGTGGAAGATCGAACCGCGTGAATTACGTTGCGAAGACGAGTAGATTTGATTTCATTATATTTGTTCGACTTGACTGGTTGCATCTAATGGGATTGGGTATTTGCTAGGCTCCTGGCACCAGTCTAAAAATTTGTTCTATACTCCTTTTGAGCAATTAATGACTTAGTGTATTTATCTGTATATGCTCTATATATATATATGCTCTCCTTCTCTTCTCTCTTCTCTCTCTGCTCTAACTCTATATATATACTCTTATATATATATATATATATATACTGTAATATGTGTATGTGTGTGTGTGTGTGCGAAAGCTACAATCGGCTAATGTTCTTACCTGCATAGAAATTTTGCAGCCGAAATTTCCAGTCAAGTTCAATGAATGCGAGACTGCTAGATGGGAGAGCCGCATATCTAATTTTACTTTCCATATATATGCAATGCGGTTTGATCCTCGCTACTCAGTTTACCGTCGTACTCTGATGATGATCATGGAAGGTCAAAACGCGTCAGTGCGTTTGCATGGCGGTAGTTTTGTTACGTTGTTCGACGACAGGTTAAATACAATAGGATTGGTGTTTACTTCATGCTCCCAACCTTGATTTAAAGTATTTTTACCACCACCCGCGCAATCAATTAATGTTTAATTATAGTGGATGTTTGTTTAGTCATGTCCATTTTATTGTATTTTCAATTTGATGGAAATCTAGTTCATTGTAGGCTTGATATTTTGTTCCGCTCTCACCTCTGTAGTATAATATATGAACCATTTTCATTATTAAAAAGCCATACAAAGTTTTTTTGTATTAAATAAAAATAGGGTGGTTATCTTAGCGTTTGCGTGTGCTTGTATAAAAAAATATAATGACTTCTAGACAAGATAGTTTTCAAAATATATGATTTGCTGTTATCATTAATTTAAATCAACAAATAATATTTCTTACCGTCTGAACTGTTATTCAATAAAAAAATCCTGATTGTGCATGTAGCAACAAAAGTTGTCAAATCAAGTTTTCGATCACTGATTCTATTCTATTTGATTAGCAATACAGCAGAAACCTGCTAACATCGAAATCAGTGTTACTTGAAGCTCGGAAAATTGATTTAAGTTATTGTTAACATCACCCGCCCAATCATTACCTGTATATATGTGGCGAAAGCTGCAAAAATTTCATGTTCGTGAATGCATAAAGAAGTCCAGCCGACATTTACAGGCAATTAAAATGTGTGCAAGACGACTAGAGGTGAGAGCCGAATATCTAATTTTGCTTTCCATATATATATATATATATATATATATATATATATATATATATATAGGCAGTTTGATCCCCACTGATCGGTTTGCCGTCGTACTCTGATTGTATGTATTATACACGAGCCCCGGTAGGCACGAAACGCGTGGGTTTTTGAGATTATAGTGCTTGCTGATGCTGACTTAGTTAAATCCTTCTGGTCCCATTGGACCAAATATGTTACCAGGTACGCAATAGAAAATAAAAAATTACAATGCACTAATCAAATAGTTTAATAAAGTTAGACCATAACAAATAATTGAGCGTTTTTACAAAATTCTGTTTAAATATTTTCCTTTAAACCAAAAACATATTTCATTGCATTTTTGTCGGACGTAGCAATAAGTGTAGCTTGTAAGCAAACATGAGAAAGTTCACATTAATCAAGGTTGCGATCTTGATACAATAACCAATGCCATCATATGCGTACATTTTTCAGTATAAACTAAGCATTGTATTGTGTAGAGAAGATAATTCATCCAGTGGACCGGTATCGTCCTTATTGGCAACTTATGAAGTACCGTCCAGAATTTGCCACGGACTGGGTTCAATCCTGGGCGCATATGATTCGGAATCTAGTGCTCTAACCGCTGAGCCATCATTTTGCACACTACACATAATTTGCCATTATATTTTAGCTTAAGAATTTTTGGTTAGCCTTTTGTATAGATGGAGCCTATATGGTATACCTTTAGGCCTGAATTTCCATCTAACCATCCACAATTTATCATTATAGAACAAAAATATTATGTGATAATTACCCACTTAGGACGAGACCAGTCTACTGTCTGAATTGCCTCTTCGACAATTTACAATACATAGTTTGTATTGAAAGATGTATGTACGTAATGTATGAGGTGTTTACATCAAGATTGCAACCTTGATTAATGTCATTGTTATCCTCATTCCCATTATATACATTCCTTTGCTAATATAAACTAAGCATTGTATTGTGTATAAAAGGTAATTCATACAGTAGGCCGGTTTCGTCCTTATTGGGAACTCATCACGTTCTGTGTAGAATTTGCTGCAGACAGGGCTCAAATCTGGACACGTCTCCTTCGGAATCTGTTACTCTAACCACAGAGCAACAGAGTCCAAAGCAGACGTGCTCAGTTTCAAGCGCGATGAGTTCTCAATAAAAGCGAAACCAACCTGCTAGATCAATTCCCTTATACAATGTCAAGTTTAAAGTAACGTATGTATGTACATAATGGGACTGGTATTTATATCAAAATTGCAAACTTGATTTAAATAATTTTTATTACCGTCCGCGCAAACAATGTTCGTTGAATCATTATTTATTTTTACTACATTGTAATAGCCTTGGAATTAATTTAAAGAATAAATACTGTTTAAAAACTAACTAACTGGCGTCTACAACGCACATTTTAATCTTTTTGTCAATTTCAACCTCGTCTTACTTTAAAAAACTAATAAACTTTATTTACATAAGCAAAAACTTCCTGTTCTCAAGCTAAGTTTTGCAGAAATGGAACATACACATTGACGAATGTTATATTTATAAACATATTGATAGGATTTCTTAGTGAATGCAGTAATATACTGAAAATAATCACAGAAATTTATTTTTTTCAGCTCGATCCAACAAAGCAAATATACCAGTGATTCTCACGAGCGCAATTGTTTGTTTTCTGATTCTGATTGGCTCTTTCGTTATTTATCAGAAAACAACTGGCTTCAAATCACACGTTCGGTAAGTTTGCCGATGTGTCCAATAATGTTTGCATATACGTGGATATAATATTAAAAGGCAGTGTTTTGTCACAAATATCATACTAAAATTATCTTATAGCCGCGGGTTTGTCGTAGCGTCCAGGACTATCGGAGTTAATTGAATTATATAACTAATGATTCATGGCAAATAAACGTAGGTGTAGCGCAATAAAACCAGAACCTTTTGTACAATTGTAATTTAATTTCAACTGCTTGGGCTACATTATACTTCTACTTGTCGAATGTTAAGGTCTCTTCAAACACTGAGATTAACTTGTTAAGTGACAACCTGTCAGGCAAACAGAAAACCAAATAAAGTACATATTTGTAATTCTAAGAAGAGATTAGATTATACGTTGTTCGCCGAATGAACTAACAAAATTCTCAGATGCCTAATGCAATCTAATTTTAAGACCAGAGTGCATGAAAATGGTTATATTAATGGTGCATTAATTAATATTCATTCATTTCGAGTACTTGCAGATGTACATTCATCCACTCAGATTTACATAACAATGCGTAAGTTAATGGCCCGGCTGCAATTAAATGCCGTGCGACGCTAAGGAAGAAAAGAAAACCGGATATTATCCGAGAACAGTTACTGTTGGCTCGGTCACGTTTTGCGTATTCCCTCATTTCGATTGCCAAATAGAGCTCTGTTCTCTCATCCAGGTCCAAATTGGCGTAAGAAACAAGGTGGACAGATTTTGACATGGCAGAAACAATTAAAGTCACTTACATCCAAATTGGGTAGTATAGGACCCACTCGTCTGCCGGGATGGGGTCCTCGTGCGCATTACAGTTCTTGGTTAGAAACCCTTAGCGATATGGCATCGAATCGAGCTCAGTGGCGATTTTGTTGCAGATGTCTAGTAGAATCATCTTCGTAACTTTCTTTTCTTAGTAGGGCAAAGTTAGCTGCGAGGTTGGTTTGTTTATGACGTGATACAGTGAAATCCGCAAGGAAGCTGTATTGCTGATATCGCCTTGCCCGAATGCTAACTTGGCCATAATGGTGTTGTGGAGAGGTTTAGTTGGCCTCATTTCTGTGAGTTATCCTGATAAATTTACTCATAGTAGCAAGGTATTCCTTCTCTCTCTACCCCCCTCTCTCTCTCGTAAATCTCAATAATAATTTGTCTAAATTCACTTATATACTTTTTTTCACTCCTTATGGTTATATGGCAGTGAAACATTAGTCACTTGACTTTTGTGTGGCTGAACATGATGATGATGATTATGATGTGTGTGGTCCTTATCAGGGCCGGAAAAGCGTTAACGGTCAATGCCTTGAAAGTTAAGTAGTGCTGCAGTGTTTTGAAGTAATTCTAGTTACAATCTGTTTGCTCCGGCTGGTCGGCTGGTGTTACTTCGTGTGGATGCACCGGAATAGGTAGTTGTCGAAACCGGAGAGGTGAGCTGCTGTTCGAAGGCTCAGAATTATCGTGTTGAATATCTGCGGCAACACCGTGTTGGCTGGCACACGTATAGATCAGATTAATAGATAATCGATTACTTATGAATAGTTGTGCAAAAACAAGACGATTGGCCTAACTGAAGTCTAAGCGACGAGATGACACAGCGTGATTAACGCAAGTCAAAAAGTCAGCACAGGTAGACAGTCAAGTAGGGAGAGCGACAGTAATCACACGTGGCAAGCAGAGCTGAAGTGTCAAGTGTGTTGCATGGGGAATGCACCGTGCTTATATACTTGTGCAGGCGCAAGGTCGCACGCTATTGGTCAACGGCAAATTTCGCTGATTTTAAGTAGTACCGCTTAATGAAAATTGAATTTGATTTAAGCAATATGTCAGAGAATAAATCTGAGCTGTTACACGTGTTTGTATTTACGGTTAATTTTATGTTGACTAAAATAATGTACAAATTATTGTAGCACGGTTGCGTGGTATTATAACAGCCTGATCTGTCTTGAAAAAATGAAAGATCGGCGGCTGCTTGTTTATCTACGTAACTGCAACATTTAATTCAACCAGTATTTAACTGTTCGCTGCTTACGTAATTAAATAAGTTGATCGAATGAACAGAGTATTACACACCATTAGCAAGTATACTTTTTCAAACAAAATTGTTTGTTTTTAACGCAAAATTACATCAAAAGTGAGGTATAGAATAAGTGCTTAACATTTACTCTAATTCAACTCAGCTGAATAGACAATAAACGTTCATGGTTTAATTTCAAATGACATCTAATGTTGTTTAAGTTGAAGTGTCTTAATCTTTTTGTTTGGTAGATGACTAATTTTGCAATATGTAAAAAAATGTTTTTGCTTTATTATTCTAGCAAGGTGACAAGTGGCCTAGCCTAAATAATATACATACTAAATCTGATTCTTAAAAACTTTTAATTTTACAATTATTCTAGATTTGATGTTCATAAATGAAATGAACATGAGCAACCAATGAGTCTACCTCTTTACAATGGACTATCTAAATTTTTATTAATTAGAATACTCAATATATATGTATTTTCTTCAAATGAATGATTTAATAAAATAGTAGAGAATTTGCTTGATTTGCTGAATTTAAATCCTGCTTATGCTAATTGTTTTTATGTCAATTCGATATTAAAACAGAAAAATAATTTAAATGAAATTTTGCAACCATTTAATGTAAATAATTAGACTTAAATGATCCTAAAATGCGCGGGCCCTCATAAAAACTAATTGAATCAATTTTGCTATCTAGTCACCTGTCCTATTAGGTACATATATTTTTTAGTATAAGCTAAGCTTTGCGTGGTGTAGAAAAGGCAGTTCATCCCGTAGACCGGTTTTGATCTTACTGGAAAACTCATTACGTACTGTCCAAAATTTGCCGCGGACATAAATCGAACCTGGGAACGTCTGCTTCAGAACCGGTTGCTCTAACCAATGCGGCGAGGAGGCTCAATGGTTAGGGCAACAGATTACGAAGCAAACGTTCTTAGGTTTGAGCGTTGTGTACAGAAAATTCTTGACATTACGTGATGAGTTCCCAATAAGGACGAAACCGGTCTACCGGATAAATTGCCTTTTCTACACTATGCGTTAATTAGTTTAAATGATTAAACGTGTGTACATAATGGGACAGGTGTTTTTATCAAGATAACAATCATGTTTTAAATGATAATTAGACTTTACTTAGAACCAACCAAAATTAATTTTCCTTATTAAACCCATTTTGAATAAGGAATTAATTCATTATAAATATCTTATCTTAACATATAATTTAATTAATTCTGATGAAACGTTTTTTAGTAAATACATTTTGAAAAGACCATAATTTTTTGGCCTATTGATATTTGAATCAACTTCGCTTGCTGTCTTCTTTAGAACCACGATTCTTTTAAGGAGCATCAGGATTGATCGAAATATTTACAGGACAATAAATTTTGTTTTTGACTAATTTCAACTCTATCACCCATATAGAAACTTTACAATTTAACGTATTTAACTAAAATGCCGGTAGGATTTTTCGATTTAAAATATGTAGAACAATTATTCCAGAGATATAAATTTGGAAATTATTATGCATTATACATAATCGATTTCACTCAATCTTTCATCTGATCTACTAGAGAAATGAAAAATTGGAATTAATTTTATGTAAATATATAAAAGACTCCCCATATATATGCTTCACACAAAGGAGCTATACATTATCAAGAGAATCCATATGGAATAAAACGAAACTAAACACATTAAATTTCGTTGATGAGTTGAAGCGAAAGCCATTCAGTACAATATATAATGTTCAAAAAACTATATCCCGGAATTGACTGTATAGTTCTTTGTAGGCGAGGTATACTTTTTTTAAATAATTTAATTCGATTTTTATTTATTTGTTATGTGAATAATTATTGTCTTAAAATTTGAGTTACATAAAAATTGAAACATTTCACTAATATATGTTGCACACATATATATTCAATGCGGTTTGATCCTCGATAGTCAGTTTGCCGTCGTACTCTGATGATGATCATGGAAGGTCGAAACGCGTCAGTGCGTTGCAGCTGGCGGTAGTTTTGTTATGTTGTTCGTAGACTGGTTAAATTCAATGGTGTTGGTGTTTACTTCAAGCTCGCAAACTTGATTTAAAGCATAGTTACCACCACCCGCGCAATCAATTATTGTTAAATTGCACCAATTGTTTAGGATTTTGCTTAATACATTGATGCTGTCGTAACGAACTTCATACAAATTTAATTGCAAAAACTTAGCAAATACACCTTATTGAATTAAATAAACCTTATTTAGAAAAACCTAGACGATAATCTCATGCACATTCGTTTCGTGCTTACTGGCGACTCATCAGTAGGAGCCGGTATTACGCTCTTTAACCATTATATATTTGGGTGAAGTATGTGGGATAATAGGACGGTACAATCTCCTAGACGAATGTGGAAACCTGCAATAGTGAAGCTAACATCATATAGAGTCATCGACAATGCGACTGCAACGCTAACTCACTCTATATATAGTATATATACAGAATCTGTAAAGGATACTAACACTATGGCTATTGTGCCAGTATCCGATACCAACATTTTAATACCGAAAAGGTACATGGTACTAACATGATGGATATCAATATATGCAATAGTTCACAGAGATTGAGAATTACAACTATTTCTGAACACCTGTTACTCCAGTATATTCATACACGCTGGCCTTGATCGGTATCAGTTATCACATTTCGCGCCAAGCATGACATCATTCAATTCAGTATATAACACATGTTAATCCATTAACACGAAACGAATGTGCATGAGATTATTCTTTCCGTTCATGCTGTCTTTAGTTTATCCTTCTGGTCACAACTGAACTAATTTGTTACTATGTTCGCAGCACCTAATACATACATGCATATATATTAGTTCTTCGCAACAAACAGTATTTAACTGTTGTATATTGAATTGAATGCTGTCATGCTTACCGCGAAATGTGATAACTGATATCGATGAAGGCCAGGGTGTATGGATTTACTGAAGTAACATGTGTTCAGAAATAGTTGTAATTCTCAATTTCGGTGAACTATAGCATATATTGATATCCATCATGTTAGTACCATGTACTTTTTCGGTACTATAATGTTGGTATCGGTTACTGACACAATAGCCATAGTGTTAGTATCCTTTGACTAATATATATATATATATATATATATATATATATATATATATATATATATTATAGTGTGAGTTAGCGTTGAAGTCACAGTAATGAAGACTTTATGATGTTGAACAATATTGAAGGTTTACAAATTCGTCTAGGAGATTGTACCGTCCTATTATTCCACATTCTTCTACCAAATATATAGTGGTTAAAGGGCGTAATACCGGCTCCTACTGATGAGTCGCCAGGAAGCACGAAACGAATGTGCATGAGATTATACTTTCCGTTCATGCTGTCTTTGGTTTGTCCTTCTGGTCACAACTGAATTAATTTGTTTCTAGATTCGCAACACCTAATACATACTTGCCTATATATTAGTTCTTCGCAACAGACAGTATCTAACATAGACGATTTAGCTCAAGAAGGACATGTGAATGTTTGGATTAACTAAGTTATGATCCAAAGGTATTGGCGAATGGCAGCACATATCGGCTTGCAAAATGACGCTGTCAGTATACCCAGAACGCAATATATGAATGGTGAAATAGCGTGCGCCAAATTAATTATTTGGTTACCTGGGCGTAAGTGTTTTAAAGACAATGGATCCCACTTCATTTGTCGTCATTCGGAGCGAAATATTTCAACAAAAAACACTTTTTTATTATATACGGGAATTATTCATGGTACGAAGTTCACAATTGAAGTGACTAAAAACCACCGACATAGTGGAATTTGCTCGAATCATTGGATTCTGGCTATAGTTTTCACCTGGCCGTTTTAATGGTGCCAAAATTCATTTAAAAGTGTAATATAATACATTTCTTGATGGCAGTAACTGGAATGAACTTGTATCTTTTAAAATCCAAGATGGACCAGTTGATAATTCCGTTCAGATAGGGTCAGTAGGATATGCCAAATTGTAAATTAAAAAGAATATAATTTATTTAAAAAAAGTTATTATTGATACATGCTTCACATTCTCCAGTCATCTTTGCAATTCATAGGTTGTTACGCAGCTTATTCGTCAACATTGTTTTTAGATTCCGGCTAAAACTGTCAAGAGTTCCGTGCTTGTACGATGGGAAGATTTGAGTGTTCTTGGCATGTAGATGTAAAATGTTTCCTAATGAAAATTTTCGCATCCCGCTGAATAAGACAGGAAATCTCAATTTTCTTTATTTGACGTCGAACTTTTACAATATATGGTCTCTCCATTTATTCAAAAAATTGTTGGATATGTGGAAGGTTTACCTGGACAACGGTTTATCTTGAGCATTTTACGCGTGCAGTAACTACTGTTTTGTATCATTTTTTAGAATGCGTGACGCTACTCCGAAAACGCGGGATTTGTCAACGCAACTTTTTGATAGTCTTATTCCACAAAAGGCAGTGTAAGTTTAATTTCTGTTTGTTTGCGCATGGCAATAAGTTATCTCTAATTGTGTGCGCATCATAGATATTGAGCCAAATTTACAATTCACACGTTAGGCGACAATTCTAAGTAAAATTAGCTACGGTATTATTTTTATTAAATAATGATAGAAATAAACTAATAGAAGGTCTCTACACAAGTGTGAATTGGAAATATATATGAATAATTCCATGTGAAGATTTTGGGCCTAACTTTCTATATATCATAAATCAACAATCACTTTCCTATTTCAAAAACATAAATTTATCAAGAAAATTTTATAAATTTCACAATTTAAATGCAGTATTTATCTTTTGCTACAATGAGCTTATACAGCTCCTGCGGTACTTCCTTTTGATTACTGATGTGAATTTCGAAACAAGTATCTTATAAAAAGATCGCTCGTGTAGAAGCACAAGAGAAGAAAGAATTAATGCTTTCACGCACACTAAAACAAATAAGTCATCAATTTATGTTTAATTCGTGCTCTGTTGTAAATCCAATAAGAAATTGAGTCGAAACAGCTAAAAGGCGATTAAATGTGCCATTTCTGAGCATGCGTCGAAATATAACGACGTTTGGTTAGTTGATGTAAAAACCTAAACAAAATAAATAAAAATCATCGAATGAAAATCTCTTATAGTTGTTTGAACTTTTCTATATGAATAAGTTAGAAAGATAATTGGAAATTTTATCTCAATATAAATTTGTGTTTCTGTGTATGTTATATTACAAATAAAAAAGTACCTATACTTTTAGTTTGGTTATATGAATCTTCATTTAATTGGCAAATTTTGTAGTTTTTATTTATGCTCGATGTAACATTTAATATTTTACATTAAATGGGGCCTTTGCTGGAAACGGTTTTGTAAAACGTAGCTATGTAAATTATCTATTTTTTTATCGAATATAATTTTCTATATTAAAATCAAAATTATTACATGTTTCATTAGGCGGGCTGGCAGATAAAAATTTGCGATGCCATTGTTTGAATCACGATTTCAATTTTATATAAAACTAATATCATTATATATATATATATATATATATATATAAACTAAGCATTAAGGAAAAGGTAACACATCTAGTAGACTGTTTTCAACCTTAGTTATAAATCGTCAAATATTGCAAACATCTCCTGGGTCAAGGCTAAAACTCGGGCAAAATTGCTGCGGAAAATGACAAAAAATGTAATAAAGTATAATATATTTTAATATAATGCAATAAAATATAAAAATTAAAATAAAACATCATATGGAATATTGTAATATAATGTAACTAAATACAATATTATTTTGTGCCATTCGGGAAACTGCATTCCATTAAATGGGATGTTTAGGTAGAATGTTTACTTTTCTGATCCGTAATACAACTGTTTCTGTCTAATTCCCCTTTTAATAATTGATTCAATCAATTGTCTGGCATAGCCATTAGACATTAAATCGTTAATTACTTTATTATATTCATTTTATTTTGAATTTTGATTTACCAACCTGTCCATTCTTGAAAAGCAAACACGAACTGTTGATAATTTATATTGAAATGGCACAAAACTGCTGTAAAGCAAATACTGTGCAGACCATGTTGGTTTATGGTAAATTGTTCTGTTTAATTTACCATTTGTTTCTTTCTTTAATAGTACATCTAGGAAAGGCAGACAGTCATCTTTCTCGTGCTCTGACGTGAAACCGATATTCTTATGTGCTTTGTTGAAACTTTGAAGCAATGTTCGTGATTGCGACCTGTTTTTAAGTACAAGAAATATATCATCCACGTACCGTATATATTGAGCACATTTACTTATGTCAATCTTTAATGATGTGTTCTCTAGGTGCACTAGAAAAATCTCAGCCAACACTGGAGATACGGGGCTTCCTATTGCCACACCATCAGTCTGTTTGAAGATGCTTCCATTAAAACGAAACAGTACGTCTTTCGTGCATAATAAGATAAGCTTGCGTAGAGTGTGACCTTGCACCGGCGATGTAATATGTCGTGTTCTACCGCTTTGACTATAATGTCAATAGTTTCATCAATTGGAACATTTGTAAACAAAGACGTAACATCAAAATATACCATAACCTTGTTTTTAACATTTATATCTTGAATTTTGCTTACAAATTCAAACGAATCGGCAACCGAATAATTACCTAGTAGTTTACGTAATGAATCAAGTAAACGAACTAGCCATTTAGCTAGTGCATGAAACGGATAATTTACCATTGATAAAATTGGCCTCATAGGACAACCTTTTTTGTGTGTTTTTGGTATTCCGTACATTGTTGGTGTAGATGATCCAACTGGCTTGAGCTTCTGTGCAGTGACCTCAAATTTTATCAATGGTAAATTCTCCGTTTCATGCACTAGCTAAATGGCTAGTTCGTTTACTTGAACCATTACATAAACTGCTAGGTAATCATTCGGTTGCCGATTCGTTTGAGTTTGTAAACAAAATTCAAGATATAAATGTTAAAAACAAGATTATGGTATCTTTTGATGTTACTTCTTTGTTTACAAATGTTCCAATTGATGAAACCATTGACATTATAGTCAAAGCGGTAGAACACGACATATTACCATCGCCGGTGCCAAGTCACACTCTACGCAAGCTTATCTTATTATGCACGAAAGGCGTATGGTTTCGTTTTAATGGAAGCATCTACAAACAGACTGATGGTGTGGCAATGGGAATCCCCTTATCTCCAGTGTTGGCTGCACAGTATTTGCATTACAGCAGTTTCGTGCCGTTGCAATATAAATTATCAACAGTTCGTGTTTGCTTTTCAAGAATTGACAGGTTGGTAAATCAAAATTCAAAATAAAATGAATATAATAAAGTAATTAACGATTTAATGTCTAATGGCTATGCCAGACAATTGATTGAATCCATAATTAAAAGGGGAAGTTAACAGAAACAGTGTATTACGGACCAGAAAATCAAGCATTCTACCTAAACATCCCATTTAAGGGGGATGCAGTTTTCCGAATGGCACAAAAGAAAGTTGAAGTAGCATTAACACGCACATTTAATGCAGCTAAGTAATTACTAAATGCAAAAACAAAAGGGAGCTAGTCACATACGAAGCCTTATGGATAAACAAATTGCAGCCGGATTTATGCAAGCAGAAGAAGCACGTACAGGCATTGAGCTTGAACTGGATGTGATGCTCGCAATTGTTTGGTTTCCGTTTTTCACACTCTCTCTATGTTCACATATTTCTATCTTGTTTTGCTTTATAATTAATATATATAAAGACATGTTCATTAGTTGATACTTGAGGAGATTATGCGAAAGTAATGTTTCTTGTATCTGATAAAATTTCCTTTTGTTTTTACACACAGGAAGGGTACAATGAATTTTATTATATTATATATTATTGTAAAATATAAAATAATAAAAAATAGCATTGTATAATATAATTTTATATAACACAATATAATAAAATGTACTACAATATTTTATAATATATAGTATAATATCAATTAATATATTGAATTATAATATAAATAATATGAAGTGTATAAAATTTTATAATGTAACACAGCTTTATATAAGTTAGTATCATTTATTCAAATATAATATTTTAAAATATATAAATTATTTAAACGAATAACATTTTGGCGAAACTAGATCCATTAAAGTTATCCAATCTTCGTTATGGCTAACAAAGGTTTCTTCCAAGTTTATAGATTATTTTGAAATTTTTAATATACCTCTTTCGAAATTCTACAAAGTAGAATCGTGTTCTATAAAATACAATATAAGAACTGTTTTTAGAGAGTACCTTACCCTGGACAATAGACACCTTAACAAAAAATGGATCCATTATAAACAAAGAGAATATATAAAATCCCATTCTCAGAGAGTAGTCACATGTATGTTGTGATGGCTGTAGAAGCATCATGCTATGCAGTCGCAAAAGAATGACGAGATTCAAAAGGTCACTTATTGAAATTAAATCAAGATGATATAATAAATGGAATAGTAGTGGAAAATCTTTGAATACGATTTAGGTTATAGAAGTAACTAATGGTGAGAAAACAAGATTTCCCTAATGAGAATCTTAAACTAACTGCAGTACAAGATTAAAAATATGTAATTGCTCGCAAATTTGATTTAAAGGAACGTAATTAATTGGTTTATTGGTAGTTTTATAAACTAATTACTGGGTAATCAATTACTAATTGTAAAATTCTTCAAAATTTCACCCAGTATCATTTCTCGTATTGTACCTTTTGATTTAGGCCTCTTAATGAGTTGAACCCTTATTATGTGGATTTTATCTTAATTAACTATTTTCCTTATAGTTATTGTTTTTTCGTTAAATAATTGCATATTTTATTTAAGCTACTTAATTTTATAGAATATGATCATTAATTCACCCTAGCTATCTATTGAGAATATCCTAACCCCCGATTATTTCAAGGGTCAAGAAAAAAACAACTATTTCGACGTTTGAAAAGAACAATTTAGCATCTAGTAGCCGCTTGTTCACTGAGATGGAGGCAAATGTACATTTATTAGATTTAACTGAAAAATTATGAGTCATAAATCCACGCAAACATGTAAATACGTGACGTGCTTCTATTTTATGAATTAAAACTAGCTGTTTTGTAACAAGCCAGTCATAATTACTTGATCATTATTGTACCCAAAGTGGTTTTTGTAACCGCTGTTTCCAGTTTGACTTCCTGTTTCGGAAGCTTATTTCAACGGATATCACATCCAACAAAAAATTTGACATATTCTTTAAATAAAGTTTACGAGTACGAAATATACCAAAATCCTAGTGTATTTAACCAACCGTCGAATAAAATAGTTTTGCCATGTCGTTCGACGACTGTTTAAATACACTGGGATTGGGTTTTACTTCAGACTCACTAGCATGATTTAAAGAATTGTTCTGTCCACCCGACAATCATTGATAGTGCAATTTTACTTATCGATTGTCAAATTGTTTGTGGGATGTATTTTCCGTTGGAAGAGGCTTCCCAAACCGAAAGTCGAAATAATTGGATTCAAATTAAAGACAATGGACGCAGCATCTTGTTGGGTAGAACGAGGATCATGTAATTAGTTTATTTCCTGCCGCGCAGCATGTTTCTTTCAAGGTATAACTCAAGTGGTTTGAATTGAATTTCACACGTGCATAATTTTCATTTACCTCAGTATGAAGTTATTAAGGATTTATTATATTAATTACCTATTCATTCTAAAATGTGACCACATCCTAAAATAATTAATTTCACATAATTAGTATAAAAATGTTCTCACGCTGATAAATTTAAATTAAAACTTCAGCCGCTAAGTTTATTTATTAACTTCCCGCTGTTTTCGAAAACGCCAGTTTAATACTCGTTAATGTCTTTATTGCCGATGGTTCTGAATTTTATTTCAAATTACTTTTCACATCATAAGAATTTTTAATAAATTAAGTAATATTTCGTTTAAACAGTTGATTATATAACTGTCACTGATGTGTCACTTGGTAAACCTTCGTCACGCATGTCCGTCCGTATTGTGTGTGCGTGCGTGAGTTTTTATCTGAAATGCTTTAAGTCGAATATTATCATTTGCACGCGTAATTTCACATAAGTGAATTTATAGTGAACCAAAACAGGATTTACCATGTCACTAGTTGTGCGTGTGTTTGTGGGGGACGGGTGGGCGTTTCTGATTTCGTAGACTTAAGTTTAGTTACATACACTTGTACGGTCATCTAAATGGAATTTCAGTGATCACGTTTCAATTTATATTTGCCTGCGGTATAATACATTTTTATTCCTATTTGGTATGCTTTAGCTACATGTGCGTGACTAATTAGAAAGAGGCAAGTATTACGAATGCACATAATATAAATTCATGCTAAAGGAAGTTTTTAGAAGCTAGCAGTAATTAAGGCAATAAATTGGGGAAAGTTGAACAAAAGAATCATAGAAAATTACCTGATCAAATTAGTATTATAGTAATACTGTGAGGACAGTGCATATATCATATTAACAGTCAATGACAAATGCTTTATTATATAACAGAGAGTTGTTTATTACATAGTTAGAATCTAAGTTTGATGTGAAATTGAAGATTGATCAATAGGTTGATTAATAATTCATATTAAAAAAATTAAAATATAATTATTATTTAAAGATTATTCATTATTATTTTATCGTTATTTTTATTATTCACACTAACATGTCGTAAATTCAAGTTCAGTATTTTAATATTTTACAAAAGCTATTTTCCACTTCTCAACCATGCAATCTTCTCTTCCAACCATTCGTAAGAGCTCTGCTCATAATCGAGTTAATATATTTTGTTTAAATAACATGGTATTAGATTAAATCCCTAACTATATTTTGCATATCTTAAAAATTAAGAGTACTAAATCGTCTAATTCATGAACAGGTTAAAATGAATAAGATTGTGATAAATTATATTAAAGCAAGGTGGTTAATTTATAACTATATTTTATGACAATATGTTGCCTCATTGTCATTAGAGATTTCCATTTATTCTTAAGGTAAATTAGGCCAGTCAAAAGTTGATACGTTTGCCTTACAGAGGTATTCATTATCTCAACGTTCATTTGCGTTTCAGATCATCAAAAAACATGACTCGCGACGCAATTCCAATATCTCAATTTAGCAACGAAGTTAAACGTTTGCTGTGCGAAGATAATTTGCTGAAACAGGAATTTCAAGTAAGAAACTTCAAGTGTTTGAATTTTTGTCAGTTTTATGCCTGGCGTCATGTAATTTTTTACGGGTTTTTTCATGAAATGACTTTCAGAAATGGATTTTTATGCAGTATTTATATTGATGTGAAGCCATTTTTCTAAAACATAAATTAATTCCCTTGTGCGTATATATTTCTACTTTTGGACAAATAACAATTTTTATATAAATTAATTTAATTAATTGCATGGTTTTGTTTGTATCAGGAACGTTTTGCATCCTAATTGAAAGTTCTCAGATAATATGAAACCGACATTTCCACAGATGCACTAAATGCGGCTCATTTGTCTATTTCTCAGTAATCCATTTACCGTCGTCCTCGCGAACCAACTTATCGTCAATTTACTCATAAAAATAGGATTGAAGTGCAATTTGTCTGCTTAAACCTAACAGTTTCCGCTCTATTGTAGATTTCACCAAGCCAAGATGCACTTAATAAGTGGTCAGAGATTAAGAAGATAATAAATTGTAATTAAAATATTAACCGACGAATTTGATGCTGTAAATTTCATCCCAACCATCTAACATCGAGAATTGAACTGTTCATTACAATTTATAGATATGACGGTTAACTATTTTGCCAACTGTGCTTGGTGATCAACTGAAACGGATATCCGTAGTGGAGTCCTCAAGGAGCATTAACGGCAGCAGAACGTTAATTTCTTGCAAGATATCAGGTTTTATACTTCAGCATTTTGTGCTTCTGTTTGGAAGCCCATTTCTGAGAAAGAGCTTTATTGTCATCAATCAGCCCATTGGAACTTTATACATTTTTCGACTAAGCTTAAAAATAAGTTTTCTTTCTACAATTCACACAATTGCTTATATATATATATATATATATATATATATATATATATATATATATAAATCTTCTTTTAACAGCTATTAGTATATTGTGCTGCAAACTTCGAGGTGAAACATTCTTTGAGCAAGGCTGTTGGCCAATCGCAAAACAACATGACGCGCAATCGTTATAGAAACGTCTATCCTTGTGAGTTTTCTCCCTGCTTAGTTTCTTCCATTTATCTATAAATTTATACATACACTTATTTGAGGAATGATTTGAAAGAGAACACATTTTATATGTTCTTAATTAAGTCGTCATTCTTTAACTTTTATTTTAATTGAAATTTCATGATACAAACTGTTACAACAACTGATCATTATTGATCCAATCGCTTGACAATTCAATGGAAATTTATTTTATGTCTTTTGTAGACAAATTACACCATTCGATCTTTTATATTTTGAGAAGCGAAACGTAGCGCAAATTTAACGAGAAATGATTGATTTTCAGAATTCATTGCGGAAACAATTTATTTGTTTACTCAGATTGAATCGCTATCGTTGATTATATGGTTAGAAACATGCACAATTATGTTTTTGTTCTGTTATTAGAAAAATGTTTCTGACGATAACTAATCTTGTTTTTGCCGCTATGCAATAATGTAAACGAAACAAGCACAATTTATTTTCTAAGCTACAAAAATTCGATGCAACTAACAGTGTTTCATACTAGGCTTCGAAAAGAAAATCAATATGCATTTAAGTTGTAACTATGGCGCTTCAATTGATGAATTAGTTCATATAGAACGAGATTGTTGTAGAGGTCAGGTTACATGAATTTGTTTGAGTGACATATGTTCAGATTTAAGCAATGTTTGATTGCGCGGGTGGTGATAAAATATATTTAATGTAGCGGTTAGAGTTTGTAATAAGCACCACTACCATGATTTAAATAGTTTTCAGTTAAAAGAAAGCATTTCATAAGGTAGCAATGGTAGTTCATGCGGTGGGCTAGTTTGTTCCTATTTGAAACTTGTCAAATACTGCAAATACATTTATCGTGGACAGGTCTCGAATTGTTACACATTATCTTCGGAGTGCGCCGCACCAAAGTAAGAACTAATTTTATTTGTATGTTATCTGCTTAAAATTATCGGACCGGAAACCGTCTCACTTATAAAAATTATATAAGCTGGACGTTACTTATGAGGTATACTTATATGAGTCCAGTTAAATGGAAGCTCTGGAGTAAAAAAAATTATAGACGATCATTTTGTCGTTGATAAATATGATTTTTTTTAAAATTTGATTGAAAAGAACTAAATCAAAATATCTGACGTAATAAGTGAATAAAAATAAGAAATATCGGCTTTTTAAAAATTGATTTATAACTAAAATCTGCGTTATATAATTTCACGTGGTTGTATAAACATGTGCCAATATATACATACCCTTGTGTAATGACAGTTCATACCAGCGCCTCCATTCACAAAGAGGAACATAAATTAAGCTAGATCAATGAAATATTTCGTGCTTTGTTTTTTTATTACCTTAACGTAAGCAGATTTAGAAATTTTCCGAAAGAAAGGAAAGCCGAAAAATGAACGCTGTCTAAAAATTGAATTTTCATTTCAATCTCAAAGACCCTGCATGCTGATACAGCTTGTTTAGACTAGGTTTTTCTGACTTATTTATTCTAATTAATTAGTATTACTTTTTTTGCTATTTTTAAATTGAACGTGATGCAACAGCTAGATTTCTGGACAACATTACCAAGTCCAAATTATAAATAGTACTTGTGTTGGCTCTTAACAGGACCGGGGACACACAAACCGGAAAATGCCGTGATAACTTTGTGTAACAGAGCAGAGACGGATGTCTAGAAGACTTTCAAGAGCCCTGCTATGCATGTCATGTTTTTGGGGAGATGCATGTAAATCAGTAGGTTAGAAGAAGAAGAAGAAGAAGAATGTGGCAATTGCTGTATTGAAGGAATTTATTAGTCTTGGTAATTATCTGCGGCAACAGTCTGAAACCTGGCAAACGTAGAAATCTGATTAATGTCTTAAAAGATAACATTTTCCTGAATACCTTGCAGTAAGAGTTTGGGGTTACCGTCGGCAATCTGCATTAATGAAACATCGTGGGTAAAAATGCCAAATTAGACAGAAAGCGTTGATTATGTGCACAGCAGAAAGGCGTCTGCAGATGCAAGCAATGAGCAGAACACAGTGGGTTGCGAGAGATTTGCGTTGCGCCTATACAATGACATGTCGCACGTGATTGGTTTATGAATTGTGTCCATTGTCATTGTTTCAGTTTCAGTTAGTGAAATTGCGCATTTTATATAAATTAAGTTACAAGGTATCGGCGATATAATTTGGCCCGTTACGTTGTTAGTCATCATAAATGAAATATCTGGCAAGCATGTTAACAAGATTTCCACAGAATTTTGCGCAATGGTGGACATCTATTAACTATTTGATATGAAAACGGAGTTTAATTTTATATTAAATTAGCACTCGTTATTAAGCGCTCGGTCGATTAGCCTACAAAAGTTGTTCATATTTATAATTAAAATCTTATACGGAAAGAATGCTTCAACTATTACTTTCAAATAAAATTCTCGAAAATTATTTCTAATTGACTTGCAACAAACAGATTTCTGAAATTGGCTGATTCACATTTTACCACTGTTCATGGTCACGAAATTTTTAGGGCGGACATATCCAAATCAGTACTATAGTCTACTAATTCAAATTAGTAGAGACGGTGGTAAGGGGTATAATATTAATTAAAAAATCGTTTTACATGTTTTATAATGCTTGATGTAAATATTATTGCTTCTTGAAATTTAAAATAAAAATTCTTTTACTTTTTAGATGATTTCAATCGCGTTCGACTGTTAAAACCAAATACCACTTGTGAGTACAGCGTCATTAATTCAGAATGTTTCCAATAAATAATAGAGCTGAATGTGCAAAGAAAAACCGTTTTTTAGCGCTTATCCACATGAACACTTAGTCATTTCATTTAACTATACAGTTTTTCGCAAGAAAGGTGTGCTATTATGCAGCATGCACGTTGGATAATGGAAATTGTGGCTCTAAATCTGATTGCGTATTCGAAATCCCCTAAAGAAACGATCAGTAACGCGTTTTACACGAACTGATGTGCGCATAGCAATTGGATACTACTTGTATCGGAGATCCAATATATATATGCAATTGTGTTAGGTTTTGCACAACTAAGAACAATATTTTTAAAATATAACCAGAAGGATAAACGAAATTCAATATGAACAGGAAGTATAATCTCATGTGCACATTTGTTTCGTGCTTCCTGACGACTCATCAATGGGAT
>JAQBSW010009305.1:0-29553 GCA_029291075.1 Eudiplozoon nipponicum | reverse complement strand
AATATGATTGAGACCAACAGATTCAGGTCGAAAACAGATTTATATTTAGTATAAACAAATTGGTGAAAAACGGATAAGCTAGATTAGGTCATAAACTATTTAAAACAAAATAATGAGAAATTCTTAATGGGAGATTCAAATTTTGAAATGAAATTTATTACCTATCTTTTATCGTATGCAAATAGAAAACAGTCTAAATTGCACACTTCCAAAATTTGATCCATATTAATTTGACTTCAAATTTGATCTAGAAAGCACTCTTAGAAAATATCCTTTGTGTCTAATTTTTATATAACTTGTTTAATTATGCTTAGATATATTAACTAGAATGTCTACGAATTTCAAGCATTTATTCAAATATATATATATATATATATATATATATATATGTATATATATATATATATATATATATCGATCTCAAGTTCCGTGTCACTTTCTTACGTTGAAGAACAAAAAGGATAATCGAAAGAATTTTTAAACGGAATTCTTCTTATCCCAGTTTCATTGCATGATTTGCATAGTTGATCGATATTTTATTTGATAGGCAGGGCATTTTGTATCCTCTTTTCCTGACACATCATTAAGGGTCTCAAAAGATTTTCAAGTAAAGCAAAAACAGTACAAAAATGATTTTACGCAATTGAATTCTCTCATTGAGACGTCACATTTCATAATCAATGTACATAATGTTAGTCAATTTCTCTTCACATTGCACCAATTATAATATACAATACACGCATCCATATGCAAAAATATACGTAAGCGTAAACTTATTTTGAATAAATGCATATATATATATATATATATATATATATATATATATATATATATTTCTAATTAGGAAAAAAACACATTAATAACAAAGTGGATAAAGGCCATTTATTTCGTGAATACTAATCATCGCTCTACAATCATTCATTTATATACATTCTGGGTTTTCAATTGATTATGCTAGTGGTAACAAATCTGACTCGCTTTCACTTCTATTTCTTGTTTTGGCTGGTTGGTAAGTGTGTATGCGTTTGTGTTTGTGTGTGTGCCTGTTTGCATGTAAAGGTCATTCTCGCCGTATTGCAAAGTGATGTCTGAGATCTGGTCATTATTGTTTTGATGGCTTGAGAATTAACCATTTGTGCGCATTGTTCGCTGTTACATGTACGAGTGCTATTTTTCCCAGTGTAGTTTATCGTTTTACCTTGTTGCGCAAATTTTTGTTCTGCACATGTTAACAGCGCCAGTGTGGATTGCAGTGTTGAAAAGTTTGCGTAACAAGATGAAACGATAAACTACACTGGGAAAAATAGCACTCGTACATGTAACAGCGAACAATGCGCACAAATGATTAATTCTCAAGGCATCAAAACAATAATGACCAGATCTCAGACATCACTTTGCAATACAGCGAGAATGACCTTTACATGCAAACGCACACCTAGCAGCGCATACACACTTACCAACAGCAAAACAAGAAATAGAAGTAAAAGCGAGTCAGATTTGTTACCACTAGCATAATCAATTGAAAACCCAGAATGTATATAAATGAATGATTGTAGAGCGATGATTAGTATTCACGAAATAAATGACCTTTATCCACTTTGTTATTAATGTGTTTTTTCTTCTAATTAGAAATATACCTGTGTAATGTCTGAAGGTCAATGAACATTATAAGATATATATATATATATATATATATATATATATATATATATATATACCGTTCATCATTCATTATGTAGAAAAGCACCCTTAATGAGTTGATTAAAATTAATTTATTCTGAAATATTTTTTGTAAGGACTAGCTAAACATATTTCGACCGAGCTTAAGAACACAAAAGCATAAATTCCACGTTGAGTAAAAATGGTTTTTCAAATGAATGAACAAAAGTTTGTTTATATTGTGCGTGGCTTGGGATTTACACTGATGAGTATTTCAATGTTACATATGGTATTTGTTTTCTAATTTTCTGCCATATTGCCAATTTTTAGAGTCATTTAGTTGCCAATTTAGGCTTCGCATACTTTCTATTGAACGGAATTGTGCACGTTTTTCACGTTTAGCTGCATTTATTTTTTAGTTTATTTTTGTTCCGCATTACATGAGGTTGCACATTTGATGATACTCGTAGATCTTCAAATCCTTTCCAAATTTGTCGTCTGTTCTTTTTGCGAAGCACATCTGTTTTTTGGCTATTCGATTTATTGCCAATTTATTTTGCTAATGTGGCAATTTGTAGCGTCTGTTCTGACTGGAATTTTAGTGACTGTTAGATAATCGTGTTGCATCTATTTATACGTGGGCAGTCAAATACTGCATTGGGTTGATTTATTTTTTAACATTCAGCATGGGTTGGTGCTGTCTGATATACAATGCTTCATATAAGTTAAAAAGGTATCACGAAATCACTTTGTGAAGAATGAAGAAGTTTTTTTTGCAAAATTAGCGGACAGTTATGATTTTAATATCAGTAACTTCTGATTTGTCGGATGGCACTACTCATCTCTTGATCAACGTCTAATTCAATTATTGATAAGTTCTACTCAGTAGCGGCCCCTTTATTTGTCCAATCTGTGCCCTTCCGTAATGTGAGGGCTCAAATGAAATGCACTGACCTTTTGTCAAAATAAATTCAAATTTTAATACACTGGACAAATGAGAATGCACGCTCCCGTTGATAAATAAAATGCGACTTAAATTCTATATAAGCGCGATTTATTTCCATGCCAAATCATATTGTTCTGCGCGTTACCTGTTATTGCTGTCGCATTCTCTGTTGCACTGACAATCTACGCCGGGTTTTCCTATTTGAATTTACCACATAGTGTCACTAATTCGGCTAGTTTTCAAACACGCCATTCTTCTCGTTGCTACGCGTCGAGCCATACGTAATCGATTATCTTTTGATCGGATTGCTACGTGTGCCAGTCATCTCGGTGTTGTCGCAGACCTTGAATAAGACCAGCCAGGGCTTTTGATCAGCAATTAACAAATGCTGCATCGTCAATTCTATTTGTTCATGTGCATCTGCTCCAAAGATCACCTGCTCACGAACAGGGCACAAATAGCCAGTGCTAAGAAGGACTTCTGGACATCCAAACTCTGCTAATACTCACATACTCTCACGGAATTTATCGCTGAAAATCTCCTTGGCCCTAGTAAGAGCCACACACAGTAAGTGGTCAATCTGGATCCTCCTTTTGTCTTATTTGTAACGATACATGGTATTCTAGTCCAAGCGTTACAGTACGCACACTCGAAGTTGTGAACGGCAAAAGATTTCGAACAGACAAATGATCTTTAGCTCAAAACTGATGTTTTTATTATATTCTACATACACACGCAATACATCTCTACGCATATTAACATGTAGAAAAATACAATTACACGGAAGGTTTAGTATTTTGTGAAGTTGCTTCCTCATGCCATAAATCTTTTAAAGCAATATAATCTAAAAATAATCATATATATTAACCAGCAATTTGCACAATCATGTTACTCGATAGACGATTCAATTAAAAGTTAAATTATTAAAGCTGAATGGTGTTGGTTTACGAAGTGGTAATTAAAATATATCAGATAATGTCGCCATCAGTGAATGAAATTCATGGATTGTAAACAATCAGATAAATTTTTTGAATACGTTGAATTAGAGAGTCTGAACTGGAACACAGAGCGAAAGATATAACGGAAAAGATTGCGAAAAGTTTAAACGCGGAAGTTGATTACTGAAATTCCTCAAGTTTGCAAACGACTTGTATGAATTTAAATTCACATAGAAAACAAGGAAATGGCCGGATTTTATTGAAGAATATATCTGTACGAAGGCTATTTATTTGGGTATCCGGTTTTTTGTTTAATAATCAATTGGATATCGAAATAGGAATATATGACCTATGACAATATGATGTCTTATAACATCTAGTTTTAAATATGGACAGGATCAACCGAGAAGACTTAAGGATATATTCCAAGAAAGTGTATACTCACAGGAATTATAAGAAACAGCAATGGATAGAGAAATAAATAAATGAGACTCTGAATCGGAACATGTAATGCAGGATATGATTAAAGATAACCATTAGACTATGGTTATACCAGGATCCAAATTCAGTAAACCAATAAGAAATTTAGCAGTGACATATAAAATCAGATCAAGATTAAAACAATAACTCATCTTAGGCCTTAAAATATAAAACCAGAGGTAAAAAATAGAATCCTTTTACGTATCATAGGTATCTAATTTACCGTGCAAACATTGTAATCTTATGTATTTTTGTGAGATCTAGGGTCTAGTTAAGGTAGGTATAATATAAAATAAAACTGCATTTACATATTGACACATTTCAAAATCGGACTTGACTAGGAACGCTTAAGGAACCGTCCAACAGGTATGTTAGGAAGGCTTTAAATTTTTATCCATATGTAACCGTATTAGATAGACAAGATCAATTAGATTGTAAAATTAAATAAAATCGAGGATTAGTATTATCAATATACTAGCAGTTTAAAAATCGCTAGGCCAAATATTCGATGAATAATTATCTGTTAACAAAAAGAAAACGAGAGGAATCAGATGCATTAAAGTATGAGAGTAAAATTATGAAAAAATAACTAAAATATTCAGTTTTATTCTGGCATAGCGTAAAATTTGGTGTGATGTTAAAATAATTAACGCAGATTTTGAAATAATGACCTGTGTGTCAATTTAAATATAAATCAACAAATTGTGGATTAGTATGTGATAACTCTTTTATAAGAAAAGGAAACGATTACCGATGAACCTACATCATCCAGCGTAAATATTTTGCGAAATACATCCAATCTGTCTTATCTGACTAATTTTAACTAAATAATCTGACTTTCTACATGAGCGCGGAAGTTAAAGTTTTAAATATGCGACGGATGTGAGTTTATAACTGCGTTACCATGTTCACTTGCAGGCGAATGGAAATTAACAAAATAAAAACACTTCCGTATGCGCTGTTTTTCTTTGACGTCTTATACATGTTTATACTGGTATATAAATATATATACATGAACAATTTTTTTGTGTATATATGTGCGCATCGAATAGAATATCGCACTATTTAACAGCAATATTTACGTTAATTAATTAACTATACTAGCTCATCTACACCAAATAGGTCAACTGACCTTTATAACTCGATATTTGTAGTGAACTAGCATAAATTTGATACGTATTAAACTAACCGCAGCTTTGTATATTTAGGCAGATACGCATTTTTTTCATAGGTTTATCTAAACATATATTTATGTATACATATTTATTAAATACCCGTTCAAATGTTAACGTAAACTTGTCTAACATTAATTATATATATATATATATATATATATATATATATATATATATATATATATATATATATATATATTATTTCGTATGTTTCTGTATCGAAAAAGATTTCTAGTAGACCTAAACATTTTCTCTTGCATTTCTTGATGATATCAATTTTCCGACCGTTTGCAGTTACAGCTCATGCTGCTTGGTTTAGAACAACAATTTTCAACACCACAAACTGACACACCGTACAGGATTACGTCGTTGATTTTTTTTAAATATGGTAAAGTGAGATAGTTTACTTGAATAAAACTATTTACGCCTTTTGTGTTTGTCTAATTTGGGCTTTTGAAATGTCAAGCGATAAAACGCTCCTCGTGGTGTATAGAGGATAACAAACAGACATTTTTCACTTAAAACTAATGCACAAACCGGATGTATCGCCACATGCTCGGCACTCGTCAAATGTGAACGTTAGTATGTACAGTATTGGTACAGCATTGTTTTTTAATTTTCCTTCAGGAAAAATTTAATTTCTGCCGTGTTTTACCGGTTTTGCTCCTTTACGGATTGAACAGGCCTTCCGATTGTAATAAAAGTACCACAAAATACATTAGTCTTATCAGAAAATACGACAAATTCCTAATTAAAAATTAACGAGGAAGGTAGTTTTTCGTTAATTGTTCTCGTGAAATTTGGATTATTTAATGTGAAATTCGTGTAATAATACTAAACGAACTCAATTTTAGATCTTTTTGCCTATTATTGCTTAGCAAGAAAATTCGGAATAGTGATATCAACGGCGTTTTACTGCAATTTTATTTCATTAATAAAATTCTGTCAACTCATCCATTCTTAAAAGAAACATGTTACGCGACACGGAATATAATATTTACCTGATTATCGGGTTGCGATCCGATTTGTTTGCATCCACTGTCTTCATGGTTTTTGTTCCAAAATTTTCGATATCCAGATACGGATATCTTTTTCAATGGAAAGCTCATCACAATAAGTTGACAATCAATATGTCAAGTGGAAATATTAGTTTAAACTGCCCCATTTATACTTGTTGTTAGATCTCTTAAGCATAAAATGCTAGGAAAGTGTCTGTCAAATTGGTTTGTGTATATGTCTGCAAGCGTACGCCATCTCTGTGTCTATGTATTCTCGTTTGTTTTTGATTGAGGAGTAATCAAATATTGCAAGTGTACACTCATTCCAGTGAAATGACAGCGATTTAGCAACATCTGACTTATCACTAGATAAGCGTATGCCACCTCTGTGTGTTTGTGTGTGTGTGTGTGAGCGTTTGCTTAAGACTGAGAAATAATCTGTTACATGTAATTAACGGCACGTGTAACAGAAATTCACATGAAACTAAAATGATAACTGTCATTTCCTAAACGCACACGTCAGACCTATTTTTACACGTACTATCCTAAATGAAGTAATTACGAGTGGCATCCTGGAGAGGAGGGGGCAAGATACTGTGAATAAAGTAAATAATTTAGAGTTAGCAAAACGGAAAAGTATTCTATTAAGGTGGATAGTTAAAATAAAAATAAAAAGGGGGTCGTAAAAGAAATTGAAAATTGTTTGATAAAGAAAGATGCAAATAAATGTTTGTTAAAAGATGCTACAGTAACAACAGAACGTAAGATAAAAGATAAAATAAGATAACAAGTAATCAAGGATGAAATAATAAGTTAATCAAAATAAATTAGGCGATATTTAATTACTCACTCTCCACCTCTATAAGTTAATATCAGTCCAGCGTTCTTATTCTTTTACTTGAGCGAGTTTCTGATTCTGATTCTGATTCGTGCAATCTTCGTTTTCTACCATTATTTAGTGCTGTATTCCAAATAGGACCTAGTGATTTTTCTACGGCTGTTTCATTCATTATGTCATTTCTCGATTTAATTTCGATGGATTCTCTAATCAGTCTAGTCGATCTGCTACGGCTACAGATTGATATACGTCTGCACCCATCCCAATTAATGGTGTGTCCTGTCTCTACTGTATGGCGTGCAAGATCTGATCTATTAACATGGGCATACTTGCATGCGGTTTTATGTTCTCCTCTTCTAACCTTAATTGGGCGCATGGTTTCACCCACATACATCAGGTTACAGTCGTTACATGGAATTTCATATACTCCTGATGTGTCTAACGGTTCTATTTTCTCCTTTTGGTTGGGAAGTTTAATACCCAGGGTAAGGGTCTGTTTTAAAATAGTACGTATATTGTATTTTGCTGCTACCATTTTGATTTTCCTACTTAGTTTAGAGTCAGGTATAACCATTACCCTCCGGTCATCTTTTGCTTTATTTTGACTTCACGTACTTCCAGTCATGATTAAATTTACTTATAACGCTCATTATAGTTGCTTCAATTAACTTTAGAGGATACCCATTAGCACTGAATATTTCTCGCAGTCTACCTAATTCAATATCTCTATGTTTTTTATCTGTTAATCTTAAGCTTCTTATTATCATCGATTTTAAGATACCGATTTTCATTCTATATGGATGATTTGAATCGAAATTAAGAAGGATACCTGAGTAAGTATCCTTCCTATAAACATCCCGTTCTAGTTTTGTACCATTTCTAATTAATTTGACATCCAGAAATGGTAATTCGCCACCTGATTTATTTTCAATTGTAAATTTAAGCTCACTCACCTGATTTGCTATGTTTAAGAAATTTATCAGTTGATCCTCCCCGTGATTCCAAAGAACTAATATATCATCCAAATATCGTACATACAATTTAGGATTTAGTGGCGTTATATCTAAGAGAGTCTTCTCCATGTAATGCATGAAGATATTAGCTATTGGAACCGATAGTGGTTGCCCCATTGGAACACCTCTAATCTGCTTATAAAATGCATTCCTAAATTTAAAATAAGTGGAGGACATACATACGTACATCATCTCCATGACGTGTCTTATCGTCATTTTGCTTCCTTCCAATATTACTGGATGATCAACAAGGAAACGCTGAAAATAGTCTAGTGCTTTAGGTACTGGTATATTGGTGTACATTGACACCACATCTAAACTCGCCAATCTATCGTTTTCATTAAGCTCACATTTATCTACAATCTCAACCAAATGGTATGAATTCATCAAAGTATTGTCTAAGAAGTACGAATATTTCTTTATTCTATGACATAGAAACTTAGACATTTTATATGTTGGAGAGTGTTGGACATTAACAATAACTCTCAAAGGGTTGTCCGGTTTATGTATCTTTACTAAACCGTACACTCTAGGAGCGACTGTATCTCTTTGTATGAGAGCGTTACCATGCCCTTGATCTAATTCTCCTTCAGCAATCATGTTATTGACCAATAATTTAACTTCTCCTTGTAGCTTATCCATAGGATCTTAATTAATTTTAGTGTATACCTCTATATTGTCTAGATGTTCATACATTTTATCATTATAGTCAGATTGACTCATCAGAACCGTCGCTCCTCCTTTGTCTGCTTTCAAACATATCACAACCTTTTTATTTTTATTTTAACTATCCACCTTAATAGAATACTTTTCCGTTTTGCTAACTCTAAATTATTTACTTTATTCACAGTATCTTGCCCCCTCCTCTCCAGGATGCCACTCGTAATTACTTCATTTAGGATAGTACGTGTAGAAATAGGTCTGACGTGTGCGTTTAGGAAATGACAGTTATCATTTTAGTTTCATGTGAATTTCTGTTACACGTGCCGTTAATTACATGTAACAGATTATTTCTCAGTCTTAAGCAAACGCTCACACACACACACACACAAACACACAGAGGTGGCATACGCTTATCTAGTGATTAGTCAGATGTTGCTAAATCGCTGTAATTTCACTGGGATGAGTGTACACGTGCAATAGTTGATTACTCCTCAATCAAAAACAAACGAGAATACATACACACAGACATGGCGTACGCTTGCAGACATATACACAAACCAATTTGACAGACACTTTCCTAGCATTTTATGTTTAAGAGATCTAACAACAAGTATAAATGGGGCAGTTTAAACTAATATTTCCACTTGACATATTGATTGTCAACTTATTGTGATGAGCTTTCCATTGAAAAAGATATCCGTATCTGGATATCGAAAATTTTGGAACAAAAACCAGGAAGACAGTGGATGCAAACAAATCGGATCGCAACCCGATAATCAGGTAAACTCATCAATTCTACATTACTCAATAAAAAAACTAGTTTAAAATTGATTGCTTTAAGACTGGCAGTGTACAATAATAATAACATTAGCGAAAAGGCGTGTTTTACATGTAAAAACTGTTAGTCGTTGTTCTTTTTAACTCAAGCAAGCGCTGATTGCAATGGAACCTTTAATTAACAATACTTTAGCAATGCTACGAGACTGCGTGAAGTCGCGACTACTTATTTTTATTCATTGCGTAAATAATAATTGTCGATTTTCAACAATTTGTGTGCAAAGTCACAAAATTGCATGAAAACATACAATCAGTGATTATGAGCACCCTCAGAAACGATACAATTTTATTCTATTTCACATTTAGTAGAGGGAATAAATAGTTCTTATTGGTAAATTTTGTAAATATTCTGGCATGCATAACTTAAAAATCCTTCGTATTCACGTCGTTTTAAAGGAAATGCATTATTTTTTCGCACTCAATTAAATGTGACAAAGATATTATTCTATTATTCTGACATAGAATATTTATTTTTAAAGCAATAATAAATGAATATTGTTGGGCATTTAATTTAATCCAACACAAATTCTAAATAAATTTAGCTTTTGCATCGCTTTTACTGTTAAATTATTTCTTAGCATTAGATAATATTAATGTTACTTTTGTAGGTATAAATCGAAGTACGTTAAAATCAATGAAATTAAAGCCTAATAAAATACTGAGATGAGAATTTATGAAGTGAAAAAAATTAGATCGTAGTAAAATTGAACCAGTTAACGAATTTCCTAATAGCTTTATCAGTCATGGAATGATTTTGTAGAATAACATATTGAAGACAAATTCTGAGTAGATTATGATCCCAAGTGTTTGATTGATTTAGGCCAATTTTGTATGTGTATGATAGAAGCATCGCCATTAATTTAAACTTCCTAACACCATCAAACTATAAGACAAATTTAATGCGGAAAACCGTCTAATTAAGTGCTTATTTCAATTACCGCCATGAATGCACATAATTTATATCAAATTTTCAACACCAATTTAATTTTTTTTATTTAGGCATTTGTAAATTTCAAATTATAAATATCAGAAGAACCAAAGGTACTGATGCTGTGTTTAATCAATGGTATTAACAGTTTCTAGTAATTTTTTAATCGAAAATTACGCGTTAAAAACAAATTCATGTATTTCAAATTTGCTTAATTAAGCAATAATCGAGAAAAAAACAAAGAAGCAATCAAACATAAAAGCAAGTGAAATTTATCTGGAAATCAATCATCTTTTATTACAAAAATTTCTAAATATTTACTCACAAACATTCCACTTAGATAATTAAACGAACATTGGTTGCGCGGGTGGTGATAACAATTATTATAATCAAGGTTTCAGTCTTGATATAAACACCTGACCCATTAATTACTTACATATGTCAGTATAAACTAAGAATTGTATAGTGTAGAAAAGGCAATTCATCAGGTAGACCGGTTTCGTCCTTATTGGGAACTCATCAAGTACTGGCCAGAATTTGCCGCGGACAGGATACGAACCTGGGCACGTCTGCTTCGGAATCTGGTGCTCTAACCACTGAGCTATCCTGCCGCACACTACACTACACACACAATTTTCAGTTATATACTAACTAATGTAACTTGGTTAGTCAATTTTTCCTTTAGGTGGAGCTCATATGGCATCCATTTAGACCCAAAGTTCAAACTAACCATACCCAATCTGTCATCACCGAACAGGCACCACATTAGATGGGAACGTGGTATTGAAATGAACATTTATATAATTAAACGAACATTGGTTGCGCGGGTGGTGATAACAATTATTATAATCGAGGTTGCGGTCTTGATATAAACACCTGACCCATTAATTACTTACATATGTCAGTATAAACTAAGAATTGTATAGTGTAGAAAAGGCAATTCATCCAGTAGACCGGTTTCGTCCTTATTGGGAACTCATCAAGTACTGGCCAGAATTTGCCGCGGACGGGATACGAACCTGGGCACGTCTGCTTCGGAATCTGGTGCTCTAACCACTGAGCTATCCTGCCGCACACTACACTACACACAATTTTCAGTTATATACTAACTAATGTAACTTGGTTAGTCAATTTTTCCTTTAGGTGGAGCTCATATGGCATCCATTTAGACCCAAAGTTCCAACTAACCATGCCCAATCTGTCATTACTGAACAGACACCACATTACATGGGAAAGTGGTATTGAAATGGACATTTATATAATTAAATTGGTATAATGGATCGGGTGTTTATATCAAGGCCGCAGCAGCGGTTATAATATTGTTATCACACACACAATATGTTCGTTGAAATATATAAATGTTATTCAACACCACTCCCATGTATCTGGTGTCTGCGTAACTGAATTAGTCATGGAATATGCTTAGTCTAATAGATACCATATAACTCCACTAAGAAAAATTGACTAACCAAGTTACATTAGTTAGTATATAACTGAAAATTGTGTGTAGTGTAGTGTGCGGCAGGATAGCTCAGTGGTTTAAGAGCACCAGATTCCGAAGCAGGCGTGCCCAGGTTCGATCCTGTCCGCGGCAAATTCAGGCCGGTACGAGTTTCCAATGAGACGAAACCGGTCTACTGGATGAATTGCCTTTTCTACACTATACAATTCTTAGTTTATACCGACATATGTAAGTAATTAATTGGTCAGGTGTTTATATCAAGACCACAACCTTGATTATAATAATTCCACTTAGATTTCGGTAAGCTTTCCCGCTACCCGTACGTGTTATTCATGCCAGAGGTGGTTACATTAATTTAATTTGCATTAAAAATGATTGTTTAGCTAATTTTATCATTGGCTCGTAGATATAACTTGTAACGGCTTGAACAGTCGTCGTTTGTGAGCAGTCGCACAAAAGTGTTTTCTTTATTTACCTAAGTAAAAAATTATGATAACTCATTAACTTTACACAAATTCTACTGATGAATTAAATCAAGTTTGCGATTTTAGCATAAACAGCAGTTCCACTATATACTTATATTATCAGTAAAATCTAAGCATTATTTGATGTAGAACAAGCAATTCATCCAGTAGGCCGGTTTTATCCTTATTGGTAACTTATCAGATAACGGCCAGAATTTGCCGCGGACAGAGCTCGAACCTGGGCACGTCTGCCTTGAAATCTGTTGTTGTAAGCACCGATCCACCCTGCCGCAAACTAAACGCAATTTTTACAATTAAACGAACATTGGTTGCGCGGGCGGTAATAAAAATTATTAGAATCAAAGTTGCGATTTTGATATAAGCACCTGACCGATTAATTACTTACCTATGTCAGAATAAACTAATAATTGTGTAGTGCAGAAAAGGCAATTCATCCAGTAGACGGGTTTCGTCCTTATTGGGAACTCATCATATACTGGCCAGAATTTGCCGTTATATACTAACTTATGTTTCTTGGATAGCCTTTCATTTAGGTGCAGTCCATATGGCATCCATTTGGACCTGAAGTTCCCACTGCCCATCTCCAATATGTCTTAATAGAACGGATGAGTTCCCAATAATGACGAAACCGGCCTACTGGATGAATAACAGTTAGATACTAATTGTGACGGATAACTAATATATATGCGATTATGTATTAAATGTAGCGCAGCTAGTAATAAATTAGTTCAATTATGACCATAAGTATAAACCAAAGGCGGCATTAATTGAGAGTTTCGATGAATTGCCTATTCCACAATATAAAATTCTTAAACTGAACTCATAAAATTAGGTATATAATTGGACAGGCGTTTACGTGAAACTCGCAAACTTGAGTTAATTAAATTTTTTTCACCAGCCGCGAAGCCAATGGTCATTTAAATCCTACTGATGTCTGGCCACATTTGTGAAACTAAAGTGCAACAGCTAAAAGAAAATAAGGAGGAACAAGTCTAGCAAAGCCATATTCTTCGTACCACAGAATAATAAGCACTATCATAATTTTTTTTATTTATAACTTTTCCATGTAAAACGCCATGATTTTCGTCCATAAGACAGCAAGCTAAACTGGACCTAATTGTGCAGGATACTTTTAACTTCATTTAGGTATTCATAGAGTACTCATGTTCACAGTAAGCTGACTAATGAGGATTATAATAGCTTTTGATAAGTGTATTTGTGGCTCTTAACAGTTAGAAATCTCGCTTATTCTGTACTCGTGTAGAACGCCAAATGCACATATTTGGTAGAAAGGAGATTAACAGTTCTTGCGGACTGACACTTTTGAATTTTCTCACTAGGTGAAAATAATCGGTTTACTCATGTAAACAAAGTTTAAATAAACAAAGTTCCCAATTTTATTAAATTGTTAAACGTCAAAATATGCATCAATTTAACCTACCGAAAGTATGCAAACCTCGAAGCTATTCATCAGAGCACTACGAAAACACAGGCTAACATGAATCTAGCACCATTGTTTACATAACTTATTAATAATAGATTAGAGCGTCCTAGCTTATAACATTAAGTCACACAATTATTTGACAAAACTATCGTTTGCATAATTTCTTCACAGTCGCGGTCACAGCGTTTTGCAGATTTCATCATATTCATCTGAGTTATTTAATTAAATTTCCATTTGTTTCGCGACTTGCGATAAAACTGACTTAAATTGCTTGTAACAGAAGGTATTTTATTTACATTCTGCAAATGAATCAAAATAAAATTACTGGCTACTTTTAATCCGTGCTTTTCTTACTGAAGTGCTTGATTAACTAACTCATTTGTGTGTTGCGAAAGCAAAAAAACAACATTGATTGCGACCAACTAAAAATGGTGCGAATGAATTTTCCGTAATATCTAATGAATAAAAACGAATAGGTATGCCAGTTGTACTCCTTAATGCTATTGCATTATATACATATACACTTATATTTATTTGTTTTTATCTATATATCTATTCAATTATTTACGCTGTCGTTGTTATCTGACGTTAACCATTGCAGGTAAAAATGTCAGTATGCACAGCTAATGTCTTTGGTGATTTCTGACGCTAGAATCGGTAAAATTTCTTTGACATCGACCAATTGAAAATGCGAACAGAAAATTTTCCTAATAATAAAAAACTTTATAACTTTTATATCTGAGCCAATAATGGGAGGACGTCTATCAAAAACTATCTATGAATAGGATTCTCCACGTTGACCAACAATCAAATCTATCCAACCCGATTATTGTTCAACACAACAAAAACAGCTTGAGTGCAATAATAAAAGGCAAAGTAAATTTGATATAATAATTGCGATAGATGTACTATAGCTTTTAGAAATGTTCGCAAGTTAAATATACACATCTTTGAGTTAGGCGACAGAAATATTTTAGTATATATATATGATAAATTTTATTCTGTTGACGTTTGCAAACTTCTAAATCTATATGCATTGAATTAAGCTTGGATTTCCTGATAATATTTGTGACAGCACTGTTTGCGTTTCGTAATGTCTCTCTAATCACATAGTCACCAGGAGCTCCGTATTCACTGTACTTGCGATAGCATGAGAGGTCAAAAAGACACCTTTGTTTGCTGTTTTCACGTGATTTACCCAGTGCAAATGGCAACAAAGTATATAGAGAAAGTATAAAAAGGTATAAATTTACATTTTAACATCACAGTTATAATCTGGCTCAATAGAATAACTGTGCTAGCTAAAATGCTTCCTCTTATGCGCCAGAATCATGCCCAAATTCTTAGAAAGTTAGTATTAAACTGAAATCTGCATTCCTTTGTGCTAGCAAAATGGTTTTTATATAAGCACAACAAAATTGCCTGAAATTTGTTGACTGGCATAATAATTTTAATAAATATTGTATATAAATAAGTTAAATTAAACCAAATTTTATTCTTATATTCTTGACTATTTATTTCGTAATAAATTGATAATTTATCGCTGACTACCTTCTCAGATAATGCACCCAGCTCATATAAGTTTAAAGGCTGTGAGAGCCAAAGTTTGTACTCCATAAAATCTGTTTAACAAACTTGTGAACGGCAAGTTTCTACCAAGCTAACAAATCCACACAAGAGAATGAAAATGAAGCTAATATCTGAGACTTTGGTTATAGTTTGTTTGACATAAATTTCTCTACTTGTGCTAGTAGTACAGCTAAGGTGACGTTAATGGAATATATTTTATTGTTAGTGAATCAATGCGTGTGGGCGAGTTTGGCTGTCAATGGTCAGCTACTTTAATAAGCTTCCAAATTGAAGACAAACTTTGCCCTCTGTGGATCGATTAATTAGACTAGCACACCAACGAAGATAAAATCGTACCTCATTTCCAGTGATTAGTGTGAACGATGTTGAAGCCTATGGAGAAAAGAGACGAATAAGCACCAAGCCACCATGAAGACGAATACAATGCGTACTTGGGAATGGGAATCAATCGAATCTTTGCAAAACTGATAGTGCAAAGCGACAACCCACGAATGGAAATCGTGGATACTCTAAACAGCACACCAAAGGACTTTAGTTGATCCAATTTGCATGCTTCTGTATAAAAGTAAGTTTAAGAACAATTGACATCACAAGGGACAATGCGTTTTAAGTATTGTGAAAGCCCTAGGTGGTGATGTTACATAGATCCTGTGACATTAAGAATTCCATGACCCGTCCTTTTTTCTTCCACTCATAATAATTTTCCTGGACAAACACGATCAAAAATTATTATTTGTAAGCATCGGCGTCAATTACTTTTACGGTTCCATGTGGTTCCAATGTGTAGCGCCTGCACAACTACAAATCCCACATCCTCAACTCCTATTGCTATTTCGTGAAAATTACCTGATCTGTGTAATCACTAAGGCATTTCGGCCGTCGTTGGCGGCAGTCATCATCAGTTGACTATTTTTTATAAGATTTAAGAAACAAACTAGTGATCACTGTTTTCAGTCTTTCAAGCAACTGCCATGAAAATCACTATCAAGCAATATCGCTTGAAAGAATGGGTTTCAAATATTGACACTGCCGCAAATGTTTCCATTATGTAGACCCTGCGATTTCTAGAAATCCATGGCATGAGCCTCATATTGGCATTAACAATCAATGTCAGTCAGAAGAATGAGCTATTTTTACAGCATTGAAAGTGTTGGTAGTATGTAAATCCTGCGCAATTATAAATCCGATGGCCTGTTCCCCGAATCCCAATGACGGTCGGTGTCCAGGACAGAGAGCATCCTGTAATATCATTTTTAAGAATGGTTTTCAATTATTGTTACTGCCGTCGGAGTTGGCGATATGTAGATTCTGCGCTGTTGAAAATCCAATTGCAGCTGTCTTATAATACTAATGATAAGCAAGGCTGAGCAAATCCAGATTTCTATGATATATCTTGGAAGATTGTGTTTTAAATATTGTCGGAGCCCTAGATACTGCAAAGAGTGTATTTAGTGGGTCAGTTGTATATATCAATACCTCAAACCTGGTTAAAATAAATTGTTATCACCAGATTCCTAAGCAGACGTGCCCAGGTTCGAGCCCTGTACGCGGAAACTTCTGGCCAGTACGTGATGAGTTACAAATAAGGACGAAACTGTCTACTGAATGAATTGTTTATTCTTCACTATAAATTTTTAGTTTATGCCGACAAATTTATGTACTTAATGGGTCAGGTCTTTAGATCAAGACTACAACATTGATTAAAATTGAATTTTATCACCGTCCGCGTAACCAATGTTCATTTAATCATTGCCGAAGACAAAAATAATTCAGTATCCCCGCTTGGAAGAAGGCGTTTCAGCTATTAATAGAGCACGCAAGTGTTATACGTATATAAATCCTGTTATTGCGAATTCCATGGAATATTCCTTTTATTGACACTGACAATGAATGCTCATAACAAACATTATCCAGCAATTTCACATAGAACAATAAATTTCAGGCATTTTGTCAGCCCTAAGTGGTGTAATTATGTACATACTGGGATATTTCAGATCTCACTAACTGTGCTTCCTACATCTTACGAAAAGTAGTGCCCTGGATATACAGAATACAGAAATATCACATGGAAGTATGTGTTTCAAGTTAATGACACAGGCGTAGTTGTTGTCAATATGTTGATCCTGCGCCAATGAAAATCCGATTACATGTGCCTTATAATGCCAATGACAATCAATGTCCACGATATACAGATTTCAGTACTATATCTGAGGTGTTTAGGTTCCAATTATTGTCGCAGACCTAGGTACCGCCAAAATGTAAACACTGCGCTTTTACCCATCACATTAATCTGCCACCTACATATTAGGAGAATTGGTTTCATCTATTGATACAGCACATATTTTTTGCTTTAATATAGATACTGTGTTATTTTAAATCCCATGGAATGTTCTTCTACTGCCACCAACAAAGAAGGTCCATGATAATCATTAATCAGCAATATCACTTAGAACAATGAGTTTCAGGTATTCTGTCAGTCCTACATGGTGCCATTATGTATATCCCGCGCAGTCGCATGTTCTATGCCATGATAAAATTTGGTTTCAAATATCTTGAAGCTTTAAGTGTGGTCATATTTTAGATGAATGGCTTTTAAAATCCCGTGAACTCTGCATCCTACATCCAATGACATTCAATGCCCAAGATTAACAGAATCCAGTAATACCATTTGAATTATGTGGTTTCAAATATTTTCACAGTCCAAGGTTGCTGCAATAAGTAGATCCAGCGCATTAGCAAATCTCACTGCCTGTATCGTCTGATGCCACAGACAAAAAACGCCCATGACTAAAGAATTCAGGAGTTTCACTTTGAAATATTGGTTTCAAATATTGACATAATCGTAAGTGTGCCAATCTGTAAACCCTAAGTTATTACAAATACGAAGGTCTTTGCCTCTTGCGGTCAATGATAATCAATGTTCATGACAAGCAGAATCCAACAAAATATCTTGGAAGTATTGGTTTTATCAAATGTTACAGCACGTAGGTGCTGCAGTATGTAAAACTTGCCTTTTTACAAATTGAATGACAATGCACTGCCACGGATAATCACTAGCCAGGACAAACAGAATCTGGAAATAGAACATAGAAGAATGGGGTTCAATTTTGGGCGTACTCTAATGTATTGTGAAAAATGATATTCAATACCATAAATAACCCTGTGACCTGTGCCTCCAACGATCATTGAAAATCAATACCCAAGACATATCTAATCTGAAAATATCATCTGAATGAATTGGTTTAATTTTTTTAAAGCAACGAGGATTAATAAATATCCTAGTCTTATCATTTAAATGTCTACAGCAATAAAGTCAAAAACTAGCAGCATCCCATTTGGTTTTTTCGATACAGACATTCATACAGCTGTGGGGTAGGACATTATTTAGATCCAAGGGTTATTACTATTCCTATGAATTTTACCTTCATCTGGCTAGTAGAACCGAAGTCCAGAAAAAATGGAATATAGCTAGGATGCTCAGTAGATTTCGGATTCAAAAAAAAATACATTCCTAGGTAAAACGTCGGTATATTCAAATCCTATGCCATGCACTCCCAACTCCCTTGTATAATAAAATTAACAGACAAGCAGAATCTGATCATTTCATACAATCGATTTTGGTTTTAAACGTTGTATCAGCCTTAGGTGCTTCTGAAACTTAGATCTTGTGATTACCTCGCACATTCTAGACAATATAGGTCAAATACTACAATAATCTTACCATGGCACTCGATCAAGTTATGTCTCAAACATTTTATCAACCCCTGATGCGGACCATATTTAGAGATTGGCGTTCGTAAAAATTCTACACCATTTTCTTCAATTGCCTAGACAATAGAGCAGACTCTGACTGTCAAATTCGGTCGTTCTTTTACTTTATTTATTTTTACGGATTTAGATGCTACCAATACCGAAGTCCTGGGTCTATTGCAAACCATATGGCATGCGTTCTCAACTGCCCATTCAATAGAAGTAAAAAACCAGAATTTGGCTATCTCACTCAGACGCATTTAGGTTCAAATATTGTTACTTAACTAAGTCCTGACAATAATTTGATCATGGGGCTATTACAAATTGTGCAGTATGTGCCTCCAACTCCCTGGATAATAGATGTCCGAAACAACATGAATCTGGCAAACTAATTTTGCCTATACTGATTTTAAATATTGTTGCAGTAATATGTGCTGCCAATATTTTGATCATGGTGCAATTACCAATATTATGGAATGTGCTTCCAACTGCCTAGACAATAAAGGCTCATAGTTATCAGAATCAGACAACCTTACTTGTTTGATTTCAGTTATACACATTGTTTCAGCTCTAGATGCTGCTTTTATATAATTTATCGTGTTATTGTAAATCCTATGGCATGTACCTCAAAATCCTTTGCACAATAAATGTAGGAAAATAGTAGAATCGGTCACCTTACTTTGTCGATTTTGGCTTCAAATTGTAGAACAGCCCTAGTTGCTACCAATATTTAGATCATAGGACTATTACACATCTTATGCATTCTAAATCCGACTCCCTATGTTATGTCTCCAGCCGCCTAGGCCATATATGTCCAAAGTAAACAGAATCGGAACATCTCAATCGTTCGATTTCGTTTTCAAACTTTGTTGACCCTTAAGTTTTGCAAATATTTAGGCTGTTAGAAATCTTATGGAATTTTCTCCAACAAACTCACAAACTAAAAGTAAAAAACAGAATCAGGTTACTTTGCTCATTTGATAATAATTTTAAGTATTGTTACTGAATTAAGTACGGCTAATATTTGTATTGTGTGTTTATACTTCTTATGGAATAAATTTATACCTCTCTCGCACAATAAGAGTAAAAACCAAACAATATTTGATCATCTCGCACGGTTAGTTTTGTTTTTTGGAATACACTACAAGTTGTCTGGTTTAGGTATCTTGTTCCGTCGATCCAATTATAGGCCTACCAGGGATAAAATGCACTTCATAACTCAAACCAACACTAGAAGTTCAAGATCAACATGAAATGTAACTGATCTTGCACAGGAAAATTATCAACGAAAACTGCATTAATAGAATTAAACAGTACATAAGAGTTTGGGGTCTTGGATCGCTCTGCTCGACAATTTACCTAGATGGAGGAGGAGACTGAACATTAAAACAAATCAATCTACCAGGAATCTAAGGCAAGATCTGACTTGAAAATGTCGTGGGATAAAAAGCGATAGTTAAACAAATGTAAATTGAAACTGAAGCCTAACTGCAATACATCGAGAGAAAGAGAGCGAATGACGAACCAACAAAATTTGTAGGCAAAACCAAGCAAAGTACTCGCACTACATGGTAAAAAACGTCGCCCGGAGACATTTGAATGAGGAAAACGTTAATTTTTGAGTAATAGGGTGTGTGGAGGATATTATCTCCTCAAATAAAAATTAAACAATTTTTGTCTTTTGGAAAATTTAAGATATCGCTGGTTTGTTTTAAAAAAAGAGCTCGTGTTTTAAAATATTGAAATATGTTTTTCTGAAATTTTTTATAACAATTTTGGAAGTTTCCTGTTTAACTTTGTACTCTTTAACAATCTTCTTTTAGTTTTTGAGTTAGGTTCGGTGTCGCACTTGCTGCGTGCTTGCAAAGCCATATCTGTTTCCCCTCTTTTGTGCATATCAATTTGTAAATCACCATAATAAAATTAAGAACTGCCCAAGTATAACAATTTTCAACTATCATATCGAGAAGTATATCAAATTTTTCGGCAGATACACTGATTCTGTTCTCTATATTAAGGATACACAAATCCAATCAGTGAATCGGCGAACTACCAAACCCTGATTTTATAAAATATTTTGTGCTCCATCTAATTTGAGTTGAAATGGAATACGATCATAAATGTTATGATGAAGAGTACATCACCGAAGGCCTTAGGAGAGTTAGCCTAAATGAAGGCACAATGCAGAATGAGGTAATTGCTTGCTCCAAGTTTCGTGATTGTGTCGTAATTTTTTAAATACGAACCTGGTGTCAACGTGGATCTCATTAGAAGCGAGTCAGGAGCCTCTGCAAGTCCTAGGAGTTGCCATTAATTGGTTTACGTGACTATTAAAAATCCTGAAGCATGTGCGTACAAATCCCTCACACACTAAATGCAGGAAAGAAACAGAACCTGCCCCTGTCACTTGTTCGATTCCGGTTACAAACTCTGTTACAACAAATGATGTTACTACTATTTATATCGTGGAGGTTTTGCAAATCCTGTGGCATTTTCCTTATATAGATATTGCGGAATAGAATTGTAGAGAAAACAGAATCTGGCCACCTCACACCGTGGGTTTCAGTTTCTAAGATTGTTACATCACTATATGTGCTGGACCTATTACAAATCCAACAACATTTGCCTCTAACTCCCTAGTACCATGAAACTATAATGCAAACAGAAGCTGGTTATCTCACTCTGTCGAATTTGATTTTTATTGTTTGTACAGTCCTAGATGCTACAAATCATGTGGCTATTATAAATACTGTAGTAAGCATTCTAAACGGCCCGGGCAGTAATTTACAAAGCAAAGATAGCCTTTCTATCTCGCGCGTTTGATTTTGGTTAGAATCAGTGGTAAAACTCTAGCTGCTGACAATATTTTCATCATGAGGTTATTACGAATCCAATGTAATGTGCCTCCAACTACCCAGGAAATAGAGGTCAAAACAACGACGATATGGCTATATCTCAATTGCAAACATTCTGAAGGCCTCAGGTGCTGACAATATTTTTATCATGCTGACATTACGAATGCAATGGCATGAATCTCCAACTGCCAAGACAACAGAAGTCCGAAACAAACAAAGTCTGAACATCTCACTCATTTTATTTCGATTTCAAACAATGTTACAGCCCAAAGTGATGCCAATATTTATATCATATGTATAACACAAATTTTATGGCATTTTGTCTCGAACTGCTTCGCACAATAATATTTTGAAACAAAAAAAATCTGATCATCTCACTCACTCGAATTTGGTTTTAAATGGTGTTACATACATAGGTTATTCTGATATTTAGATCATGGATCTATAAGGCAATATGTGGCATGATAAATGTTAAAAGCAAACAGTAACTGGCCCTGTTTATTTGTCGGAATCTGCATCAAATATTGTTGCATTCCTAAGTGCAGCCATTATTTAAGTCAATGGATTGTATCGAACCCTTTGGCATGTGCATCTAAATGCCTCGCACAATATACGTAAAAGGCTAACAAAAACTTGGAATTTCACTCGGTCGATTTTCGGTTTTAATATTGGTACAACCCAATTGCTGCTTATATAAAGATAATTTGTCAAATAAAAATTATACAAACTAGGCCTCAAACTTCCTCACACAATAAGGTCAAAAACAAACAGAATCTGATCAATTCATTCGGTCTATTTTGACTTTAAAAAATGTTACGGACTAAGGTGATGCCAATATTTTAGTCCTGTCTCTCCTGAAAATCCTTTAGTCTGTACCTCCAACAGCATAGATATTAAGAATAATGAACAAACCGTATAGTCTTATCTAACTTGGTCGATTCTTAAAAAAATTTGCTATAGTTCCAGTCATCGCCAATATTCAGACCCAGGGAATATAACAAATACATTGGCACACTCTTCCAGCTGCCACGATCATTCAAATTTCAGTACAAACAGCATCCGTCTATCCCATTCGGTTAGTTGCGGTCAATAACCTTGTTAATGACGAAGATGTTGAGAAAATTTACATCTTTGGACTATTAAAAATCCCAAGGAATGTGCATAATATTTTCTCCGACAAACAAATTGAAGGACAAACAGAAGGTGATCATCTCATTCGCTCCATTTTGCTTTCAAACATTTCTCGAGCCCTGAGTAGGGAAAATACTCGGATTTTAGCGCTACTACGAATACTTTGGTCCGTCCCATAAGTTGCCACTGATAATCAAACAACCAAACAAATAAAATCTTGGCACCTTATTATTTAGACTTTTCGTTTAAAGTTAAAGGTCTAGGAGACGCATATATTTAGAAATTGGCGCTATTAAACAACCAACGGCCTGATGTCCCTATCAGCCTTAATCAATAAATGTCCAGAAAACAATAAATATTGAAACCTCCTTCGATAAATTTTGCTACAAACATTGCTAAGTGTTGCTAATATTTAAATCATTGAGCTATTACAAAATCTATAAATTGTGCCTCTAACCACTTCTGATTATGAGGATTCAGGACAAACATACTTTAGCAAGCTCATTCGTTCGATTTTGTTTCAAATATTGTCGCCGTTCTAGGTCTTTTCAATATTTAAATCTTAACGCAAAAAGATATTCTATAGTCTGTGACTCCTACATGCTCTGACATTCAAATTGCATGACAAACAGTATCTGACCAATTCACTTGGTTAATTATTGTCTCAAGCTTAGCTACATTCCCAGATGTAGTCGATATTTGTAACTTTGCACTATAACAAATCACATAGCTCCATATAGTCAACTTTGATTTTTAAAATTGTCACAGTCCTAGGTGTTTCCAATATTCAGATCCTGGCGCTTTTTAAAAGCCTATGGCCGGAGACTCTAACTTTATTTGGAAATCAAATTTTGTACGAACAGAATCTGGCCAGATATTTTGTTGTAAATATAGTTACAGCTATACTTGTTTAAACTGTTTCTATCTAGAAGACATTAAAAATCCTTAAGCCTGCACCTTCGACTGGCAAAATCTAAGTACCTCATTCCGTGGGACTATTACAAACCCTAGCAGCCTCTGAAATTCAAAATCACTTACGAACGAAATCTGGCCATAGCATTTGATAGACATGGATTTTAATTATTGTTACAGCCCTAGGTGGAACCTATAATTAAGTGCTGAGTGTAATAGTGTAGCTAAACATAATAAGTGCCTGGATATAGTAGTTTAGATGCTTAGCTAATAGCTCGTTATTCTGTACATTCATTGTATGGCTTTTGAAAATAGAAACAGCACAAGCCTGATGGTTGGTATTGTTGTTTAGACGGGAAGCTAATAACTCGTCCATGGTGTTGAATTTGTGAATTTTTGCTGAAAAGAGGTTCTGCACAACCATGGTGATTTGTAATGAGGTTAAACAGGGAACTCATAGTCACACTTCATGTCATGACTGATGATTAATCCCTGTTAATATATGACGCAGCCTAACCCCTGGGGTTGGTATTAGTATAGTGCACACTGCGGTGAAGCTAATAAAATTTCGTTAAGAATTGAGAAGAAACAGGAAACGTTAAATTGTTAGTAGCTATGGTCATTGTATACGCGTCGGCGAAGCTAATAACCGTTCGCTAACTATTGATATAAAATGCCGAGTAACACATTTGACATGGATACGAACTGAATGGAAACTGGTAAACGATGATCTACTTAATGACGGTCGAACAGCCTGGCTAATCATGATAATCAACAATGGTGAGCCTTGGTTTAATTCTTGCTGCACTTTACGGAGCACCTGTCTTCTATGCCGATTCGAAAGAAGGTGTAATAGTGAAGCTGGATAGAATGACTTCTTGTCTAGATCAATGTATAATAATTCAGATGCCTGACTGACTAAGTGAAAAACTGGTTCATAATTTTATGTAAAATGGATCGACTTATTTAAAAGCACGATGTTTAATTGTTTGTCTATTTAATTTTTGCTGCAAGTATACATTTGTGTGCTTATTGATTGGATGTTGGTAGAAACTTTTCAGTTAAACTATTCTGAAACCTATTGAGTTAATGTAGATTTTTCCTTATTTTGACCGCCTAAGTTTTAAGCGATATAAATGTTACTTAGACTTCACGATTTGAACGCTGTACTTTGGTTGTATAATGTGTGCACTTTTTATTTAGGCGATTGTTCTATGATTAGCCAACTTAGATTTGCGTAGAGCGAAAGAGAGAAGTGCGTATAAAATATTTGCAATATTCTTATACGTGAACTTTTGTCTTAAATGCTAAATATTTGATTGTGATTTTATACACCGTTTATTGGGTGAATTTATGAAAAATTATACGATAATGTTTTATAAGCCGACAATGTTTTAGAAATAGCAGTCATATAATCATATTGTTAAAAGTTGTTACCACGTCTTAGTTTCTTCATTGAAACTGGGGCAGTCGTTCTAGCCGGATTGGGTAGACAGGAATAGGCCAGCAGAATGGAAGATAGAATTTGAGGACAGATCGACTATAAGGTAATGGCGCAATTGAAAATTCCGCAGCACTTAGCTATAACTGTTTCTAACAAACAAAGTCAAGGTCCTGGCCCTTACGTCGTTGGCCTGCTCTCACTAACAGAACAATGGGTAGAGGCGTTCTCTGGCATTTTATACAGAAACACTTCTGGGAAATTGTTTATGTCGGCCTTGAGCGTCATACCGTCTACGAGATGGAGAACTCTAATCAAAAGTCTTTCACAACCTTTTTGGTATATCCAAAGATTAGGCAGTTTTTGCGAGGAATCATATGGAAAATTCAAACTCAAGTTGACTACGTGGTTTAATTTGATTTTTTGTAGACTATAATTTATTTTTTTCGCAATTATAATTATTCACACTGTTGATTGGCAGTAGGCATGAAACGCGTTTGTACATAGGATTGCAACTTTTTTCATGCTCGTTTATTGAAAATATCCTTCTGGATCTATTTGATCTTATTTGTTAATAGTTACGTAGCAAATAATAAATATAAACATCCGCATTTCCCTCTTCTTGTCTTCTTAATTAAAATTTTAAATCAGTTGTATTGGCTAAATAAAATGATCTACACAGACAGCTGCCAAAGCATAATTTCAAAATTAGATCTTCGATTATACAGAGGAGTCAAAAAATGAATGATGGCGCGAGAAAATTTGGGGTAGTAGAATACGATGAATTCAAAAATGGCGGCAATGCCAATTAAACACTGAATGACTCCGCTCTGACAGCGTGTAATCGTGTCGCTGCAGTTGTTGCATAAGAGACGGATGTAACTGAGTTGACATCGATAATTGCGCATTTGAGAGTAAAGGGAAACAGATAACACACGTGAGGATTTTTTCAGGAATTGACTCGAAATTTGTGGATTTCCCGAAACGAACGTGAGGAACCCACGGCATACGTTACTTACAGCTACAATTTGATGTTATAATTCTGCGATGCTTATACATGTTTTGCTAAATTGAAATCTGTGTTCTTAGCGGAAAAAAACCAAAATCCCGCAAAATAGGAATTCATTCGATGTTCACGCTATCGAAATCACTGGTAAGTTGAGGTTGTGCAAAAAGTCAATGAAATGAGGTATAATAACAATTAATTGCTAATAAATTTCAGGTGGAGGCGTAAGACGTGGATTCGATCTAGCTGCGTACTTAGGCATATCATCATTTTCTGCCGAGAAGAGAGATGGCGTATGAGGGCAGCTAGACATACTACTGACTATCTTGTCTAATAAGTGATATCTTAATAGTTAATTAGATAAATAATTAGTTAGTCAGTTATTAGGAAAACCTGTCAAATTGATATTAAATGTCGAAATAGCATAACTATGTGCACCTAAACAGAGCATTTTAATTAGAGTTGAATAGTCAAATAGGAATGCAGATTTCAAGAAGCGAATATCATTTAAGGTAAAGTACACGATTGTAAGATAATTCTGTTCGATCAAAACTATTGCGCACCTGCTGTGAATGTACATGGGTTATGAAAAATAGTTTCTTGAAAAATTGCAAGCATGTGTTATATAAACAAACACGTGCTTTTGATATTTACAGTAAATCCGAACAAAGCCTTAGCTTATTTTATTTAAATCAAGGTTGAGATCTGGATGCAAACACCAGTCCCATTATATATTTACATTTGCAGCATAAATTAAGCATTTTAGAATGTAGAAAACGGAATTAATCCACAAACACGCTTTCGTCTTTATTGGAATATTACTACGTACTGTCCAGAATTTGCCATGCTCGTTCGTATTACCTGTCACTGACTCATTTACATTTCACCAGATGAAGTGGTTAATTAAATCAAGGTTGCAAACTTTTATAAATACAAATCACATTATATATATATATATATATATATATATATATATACGTTTCAATATTAACAGAAGCCCTGAATGTGGAAACAAAGCAATTCGTATAGTTGAATTGATTCACAGCATTTTAAACACTCATCAACTACTAGTTTAATGTAAGAAAACTTTTATTTAAACAATCATACTACTATGTGTTTAACACATTTCAATATAAAATTCAATGCCACAAATGGGCCAATCCAGGCATATTAACAATTAATTTTGTATATAAAATTCATAATTTTTTAAAGGTAAATTAATACGTTTCGTGCATGGTTAGTAAAATATAGCCCACCGGATCACTTCTATACTAGTTTCGGTTTGTAAAATCATATCAGGTAAAATTCGTCTGCTTGAATGTAATATTATTTTTCATGGCTGAATCATTCTGATTTTCACTTTTTTTAGCTAGCGTTTAATAAAAAATTAAGTTCGGTCCAAAAAAATTTTCGTCAATATGTTTATGCAAATTTCCTTCCACGTTAGTTTCAGTATTACTTAAACAATATGAGTAATACCGTGACAAAGGTGGCGGGAAATTTCCACAGAAATATTGATGAATATATATCTCGAATGAAAAGAAATCGACGTAATGTGCAAAAAACGACCTTTGATATTTATCTGCTTTGATAGATCACGTTTTTTATTATGTTCAAATTTGACAGGCATTAGGAAAACTGTGCATTCTTTTATTATTAAGTATTCATTAAACTTATAAGTCATGAAATCAATATCGAGGTGTCGAATCTGCACTGATTATACTCACGTTCAAGCAATGACCATTGGTGACACTGAAGCGGAAAACTTTTGAATTTTGATTTTGTGGCGTGTGTCATGGAGTCTTCGATTGATATTGTGCTATTATTGGTTTGATTTAATACTACTTCAAAGAAATTGGCGTTGTAGTTCGTCCATCCCGTTAGCAACTCCTTCGGAAGTGTAGGAACTATATTTTAATTTAAATAAAAATAAAATAAAATTGTAGAACATTTGTAATGTAAAATTAGTCTCTATATTTTAATGTTTTTCGGTATATTATTCTCAATAAAAATAACATTGGTTGCGCATGCGGTGAGAACAATTACTTTTAATCAAGTTTGAGAACTTGATATAAACACTTGACCCATTGTGATCATACTTTGGTCAGTATAAACTAAGTATAGTATAGTGTAGAATAGGCAATTCATCCAGTAGACCGGTTTCGTCCTTATTGGGAACTCATCACTTACCATGAAGATTTGATAACTGATGGCAATCGAGTTCAGAGCATGAGGACTTTGTTTAATCATCAGGTATTCAGAATAAAGGTTATTAATAATTTCAGTATAGTTTAGCATGTATCAAAAATTGTGATTCTAATCATCTTTGCCACATCACTACATGTTCATTAAATCAAGTTTGCGAGCTTGATGTAAACATCTAGTCCATTTTATTTTACCAGCCACCAAACAACATAACAAAATTACCATCAGTCACACGTACTGACGCGTTTCGACATTCCATGATCATCATCAGAGTACGATAGCAAACTGACTAGCGAGGATCAAAACGCATTGCATATATATATATATATATATATATATATATATATATATATATATAGAGAGAGAGAGAGAACAAAATTAAATATGCGGCTCTCACCACTAGTAGTCTCGCATACATTGCACTCGATTGAAAATGATGACTAATGGAAGATTAGTTATGAAGTTCAACGACTGGTTAAATACAATGGAATTGGTGTTTACTTCAAGCTCGCAAACTTGATTTAAAGAATTATTGCCATCATCGGCGCAATCAATGATTGATTTATTGTTGTACATATGTGGCTGAAGCTGAAACAAAATTGATGTTCGTGATTTTAACGTAATTGTGCGGCCGACATTTCCAGTCGAGTACAATTTATGTGAGACTACTACAGGTAAGAGCCACGTATCTAATTTTGCTTTCCATAGATATACATTGCAGTTTGATCCGCGCTGGTCAGTCTGTCGTCGTACTCTGATGATCATCATAGAAGTATGTATTAGGTTTTGCGAACCTA